>LBNU01023215.1:5724-20072 GCA_014162995.1 Artemisia annua
ATATCTTCTCATTGCTAAGATCGAAGCATTAAGTGGCAATCCCACTTCTCATCCCGATCTTTCTGTCCCAGTCTATGAAGCTTTTTCCTTTGATTCGGAGGAGACGAGTCGTGGCAGTACCACTTCTCTTGCTTTTTCCTCTCCTCCCGAATATGAATCGTTTCAATTTGATCTTGAGCAAGACGTTAGTCTGGGGGGAGGCTTACTTTTTGACAAAATTTTTCCAGCCCTCCCACCAAAGGTTTTTGAAAATGAAGAATTGATCTTAATTGTGATAAAAATCTTTCTTCCATTCTTCACATATGTTGTTGTTTCTCCCATCATTCACTCATCCACGAGTGAGGATGTTGTTTTTGATCCTGGCATCGTCACTTTTCAAGCCGGCTGTTTCATTTGCTCCCCCAAGGACAAGTAAATTCGGGGCGAGTCTAAGCTACACGACTCGTTACTAAACAAGCGCTTCGTGGGAGGCACCCCATGCTTATCCTGTTTATTTTATTATCTAATAAGTAACGCGAGGAGGGCGACCTCTTCCAATCTTTTGTTTGCTTGGTTGTTTTGTGTTTGTGCAGGATTTCTCCAATTCATGATGACTCTCGTGCTCGTGGATCGTCTCATCTCCACTCGAGTCCCATGTCTTGCTGCTTGCTTGGAAATCCTATATCCAAATCTTATCGACTAATGGTATCTTTGGCATACTTAATAAACGGCCTTAGATTTATTGTTAGGATTACCCTTACCTCGAAAACATTGAGGACAATGTTTATCTTTAGTCTGGGGGGGTGAATCTTCGATTTGATTGACCTAGCACTTTCACCATTCCTGTTTACTTACGCAACCCCGTTTTTCCTCAAAAATCCAAAAAAATTGAAAAATTTTGAAAAATTCCAAAGAAAAAATGAGAAAATATATAAAAATTATGCAAAAATAGAATAAAAGTTTTGACACCGCGTTTGACTTTCCTACTAGGTGAGAGTGGGAATAAAAATTTTGACTTGATCTGGGCGTGTTGAGCCCTAGCTTGTCTCCCTTAACCAAAATAATCTTTAAAAATGATTATGGCTAAGCATTCGCGGATCTCATTACTTGAGATTTTAAATTTGCGAAGAACGTGAAATGATAGAGTTTCTTTAAAAGCTAGATGCTAAGCATAGAGTAGTTGGATCTCTTTAAAGCTCATCGAAGGTACTCATGACTTTTTGTTCCCACAAAATTGCTTCACCCCATATATGTGCAAAATAATTAAAGATGTTAGGTTTAGCCGATGAGTAGTTCTTTTTCTTCTCGAGAGAATCTTTGCTTGGAAAATTGGGTACACATCATGGATACACGTCAATTGAGTTGTATTGTATATCGTTAAATAAGCGTAGTACGCATGTGGTTTCGGAGCTACCCAAAAGCCCGTTATTATGTATGAGCTAAGGTGCTTTAAGACTTCGGATTGAGATCGGGCCTTGGATCCTAGATTCCAACCCTAGCAGTTGGCGGTAGGTCTTGGATTGAAACCGTGAAGGTTCGGAGTTGAGAAGTTACTAAGGCAAGAAAAAGAAAGAAAAAAAAGGAAAAAAAAAGTATCAAGAAAAGAAAAAGAAAAAGAAAAGAAAGAATAAGGATGTATGTTGAAGATTTATGGATCATGAGTTCTAGTGTTAAGACTAAAGTTGGTCGCGCGTGAGGTGCATGTTACGATCCTAGATCGGACGCATGAGGTGCACGTGAAATGTACTCGCCAACTTATGTCTATTTTTGATGTATTCCAAAGTCTTTGTATGTATCCAATATCCTTGATGTGGACCACATTTCTCTTGCAAACCTTCTTAAGAGAAGATCGATAACTACTTAGCGTATGAATTTGGTATCTTTATCGGACTAAAAACTATGAAACGAGATGCTTATGAAGAAATTCATTTCTCTCACAAAAATAAAATAATGAGATACAAAAATAGGAAAATGGGAGCAAGCGGTACACGAGTAACTTCCATGAGTAGCGTTGGCATCTAACTTGTAATTAAACAATGATCCGTTTTTACGCTTAGTTTGGGAGCTTGTGAAAAATCAGGGACGATGAATTTTATCCAATCGGTCACTTTTCTATGAATCGTGTTCTTACTCTATGACCCTTAATCGTTATTGAAAGATAATGAAAGTCAAGCACACCGTCATAAGCTAAAGTAGTATAATATGAGTAGCATATGGAATAAAATGGAAAACCGGGGCGTTTTAGGGAATAAATGATTTCGTATCTCTTTTGAACGTTTTGCTACTTTTCAAAGTTAGTAAAGAGAGGTGTGAAATTATTTATCTTTAAGGCGTGACGTGATTACATTGCGTGAGGACACGCAATACCTTAGTCTGGGGGATTTTGATGTGTGCTATTTTACACATACTTTTGACCTTAGTTTAAGTGTAGAAAAGACCAAAAACTAACGTGAAACGCCAAAGATATCTTGTTTTTGTGTTTGTGATCGTGCAGGGACGGATATTGCATAAATAGCACAAAAGTCAACCAAAAAGCCTAAAACGAGCACGAGATGTGGAAAAGTGTCTAAAAGCCGAGTCAACGATGAAATTTACTCAAGGAAAGCCCGTGATGACAAAGTTATTTCCTAAAGGCTCGAGAAAACGAAAGAGATGCTTAATCGAAGTTCAAAGCTAATTATTACGATAAGCTTCATAAATTCGAGCAAGATATCACTTTTACATCTTTGAAGACTTTTAGAATACACGTCAACACAAGCCTCGAAGTTACAAGAGTTTACATTTAATGTTTAAGACATTTAGTAGACTTGTAATGTAGTTTATATGTTATTTTCATGACTTGTAAAAGTCTAGGGGGCAAAGCGTACACGAAAGCAAACTTGTAAACCCCCTAGCTTGATAAATATCACTTGGTAGCCTCATTTGTAAGCATTAGACTAGGATTAGGAGTAGGGGTAAGGTAGAGTAGCTTAGCTTATTTTCATGTCTTAAGGTAATTTTTATTAATGCAAAATTTAATTTTCATGTCTTGATTTACTTATTGTCATTTTATTGTTTTAATCTTTACAAGTTTTTCCTTAATCTTTACAAGTTTTCATTAATTTTCTTGTCACCTTTGCATGGTTTTCATTTAAGTTTCATAAAAAGCTTATGGGTTAGGGCTTTCAAAAGAAGCCGTGGCTTATTTGCTTATTTCTAAGCTTATTCTAGTGTCCTAACGTTTTATTTATCAAGTTTTTACAAGTTTCATTTACCTTTTATTAAATTTTTATGTCACGTTATTAGTTTTAAAATACAGAAAGTTTCTTAGGGTTTAACAGCGAGTTTGTGTCTTTTTAGATATAGCGAGTTTAGTTTTTAAGTTAGCATAGCGAGTATGGTTTTTAAGTTAGCCTAGCGAGTATGGTATTATTAGGTTAGCTAGCGAGTATGGATTGCAAGCCCTAGCGAGTTTGGACCTTGGCCCTAGCGAGTTTGGTCCCTAACTAGGTCTAGCGAGTAAGGAACTAGGTAGATAGCGAGTATGGGAATCCTATGGATAGCGAGTATGGATACTTAACCCCTAGCGAGTATGGGAAGCAACTCTAGCGAGTTTGTGTCTATATTAGGGCTAGCGAGTTTGATGTTTTCATATAGTAGCGAGTTTGGTTTTTTTTTGTTTTAGATAGCGAGTTTTAATTTTAGTCTTAGTTTATTTTGAGTCGTGTCTTGTCCTCTCTTCTTTTCTTATTTCTTTTACAAGTCGAGTTAGACTTTTATTTTCCCTCATCGTTCATCGAGTGAGGTTTTCATTTTCTTAATCTTAAACGTTATGCTGTCGAATTTTCTTTAAATCTTTTAGTTACGTTTTCTTATTTAAGTCTCGTGTCTTTAGTTTTTAGTTTCAAACTTTAATTACTTTTAACGTTTTACAAGTCTTTTAATTTCTTTATCGCTTTACGTTTTTAATATGAGTCTCGAGTAGTTTTTAAAACGTGTTTGCTTAGTCACTCGAGTTTGTGAATTTAGTGAGAGTGTTGAACGTTTGTGATAAGTAATCGAAAGATTACTTAGACGTGTGATTTAATTATTCGAAGACGAAACCTTTGAACGATTATTTCACTCGTCTTGAGTTAATATCTCTTCAAAAGATTAATTAACAACTAATCTCGAGAAAAGAAAATAACCCGTCACAAACTTTTACCTCAAGCTTGATAAACTTATTCGCGTCGCTTTGCAAACACATTGTCTTTTAAATTCATTTACCGTTTTATTTACTTATCGCTTTCATTTACCGCTTTCTTTAGTCATTTTATTCATGCAACTTTACTTGCTTTCTTATTTAATGTCGTTTTACCGCTTTCCTTTACTTTAATTTGTCGTTGTAGTATAAACAAACCAAAAACTTTCTTTTAAACCTTATTCACGACACATAGCTCACGGTCTTGAGTGACGAGATCCATATTCAACCCTCGTTGGGACAACGATACCCGTGGTTCTTGCTTTCACTAGCCTAGTTCCGCTCTTATCANCGGTACCATCTGTTCCAAACCAATGTCATAGTAGCGAGCCACCTTCATCTTGGTGATGGACAGGGCATACTTGCGTTGCTTATTTCCAAACCTAAGATATTCAAAATCTTTGTTGAAGAAGAAGTCGGCCTAAATAGTGACGTGCCTTGGAGACCCACCCAACGGCAGTGGTTTGCTGTAGCCGTGTTGGGTAACTTCTTCATTGACTAGATCGTTGAACAGCTTGTGGCATTCTTCCATTTGGAACTGAAGATGAGTCACATCAGGATGAAAGACCTTGACTATGTTGTATGCTGGGCCTTCCAGATCTTTCTGAGTCAATTTGCTAATTCCTCGCTACTTGCAGAACCATGCAATAAATGACCCCATATCTCCGGTTTGTGAGAGCAAGGAGTTATCAGCTGGAGGAACGAAGCTGTTGGCAATTGCATTGACCCAGTTATTGTCAGAGACTGGCTGATCTGATGGTGACACTGACCAGGTTGGCTCAGTTGTTGGCAGCTTAGCGGTCTTTGGCCTGATACAAGCTTGCAGCTCTTCTTTGGAAAGTTTGACATGAGGATCGTCATCAGATCTGGAGATTGATTCCCACCATTCATCCTTTTGAGATATGTGGGATGTGGAAGCATCATCTTCATCATCGTATGAATCTTCTGCAGTATGAGACACAACCGATTCTTCATTAATCACTTGATCGGTATGAGCTGGTGAGATCATACTGGCTCTTCCAGTGTCGATAGTTGTCCATGCTGCATGTGTTGCGGGTGGAGTTAGCTTTGATGATGATGATGTTTTGTCAGATCGTTTGGGCGGTGGCTTCCTTGATGAAGAGGGTGGTGGTGGTGGCATCGACATAGTTCCAAAGCTTCCAGACTGTCCTGAGGGACATGAGGGTCCAGATGACCCAGGAGGTGGAGGCGGTGGTGGATATGAAGGAGGATGTTGGTGATGACCTTGTTGTTTTCTTTTTCTCTTCCTTTCCTTCTCCATATCACGATGATGTTGTTCAGCATTATCTTGAAGGATTAAACCCTCAAGAGCCTCATACAGCTTACGGTGTGCCTCATGACCCTGGTATTGCATATTCTCGAACATACGCTCTTGTAAGATCAGCTTCATGTCGAATGTAGAGAGATCTTTGAACCTTGATCTGAGAGGAGCTTCCATGGCATAGCTTACAGCTTCCTGAACCTGATCTTTGATGGCATCAGTGATGAGACGATCAATATTGATTTGTTCTAGTTTGCGTAGTCTGTTATCGTGATATTTGAGGGTTTGAGGTAGGTTGAGCTGTAGAACACTTTTGATGTCTTTAGCATGAGCTGACAGTCTCTCATTGATCGTTAGGTTCTCTTCGACCACGTTAGCTGCCGTTTGGAGTATATCATCTACTTGGGTTGCTAGACTTTCCAAGGTGACCGTAGGAGTTGGAGTAGTAGAGATTGTAGTTGCTTCTGTGGTGATTGGAGGTGTGGGACCCGCAGCTTTGGTTGTTTCTGTAGGCGTTGGAATTGGCACTGTAGAAGCAGGAGTGATCGATGTGTCTTGTTGAACAGGGACATCGACCATAGAGATTGCTTCTTCATGTTCTTCACCTGATTTGTCTGCCTCTGATTCTGAGGGTTTATCAACTAAGAACTGGTCACCATATGCTTCAAAGTTCTTGTAAGATGCCAGGGTACCTGTAGAGCTATCTGGTTCCACAGCAATCTTTTGGTCATCAGATTTCATCTTGAGAGTATCTTGTACCTCAGGATATACATTAGAAACAAAATCAGAGTGAAAGGTCTCTAATGGTATTTCAGTAGCTCCTTCCAACTCCTGATGAGGCTTATCACTGGACTCTTCTTCTGCCTGTGCTGTAAAGCTATCCAGTTTAGGTGATTGATGAGTTTCGGAGTCGGTTTCACTTGATTCTCCCGTCTGTTCAAGACTTAGGGATTTAGAGACGGTCTTTTCAGCAGATGGTTCGGGAGACCGTCTCTTGAGAATGTATTGTGAAGCTGCCGATTTGGATGCTGGGGATGAGATCTTTAGCAGTGTGTGAGCTGCCTGTTCCTCAATGATGATATCTTTGCCTTTTCCCTCAACATGTGGAACCTGTGGCAGTTTCCCAGTTTCGGGTTCTTTGATGCTCACACCCCCTACTGGATGGCTTGGAGGCTTTCCTGCTTCAGCCAGACTTTCTTCAACTGCCCGTTGTACCATCATTTCTTCCACATTAAGAGTGTCTTCAGGTTCTGGACTGACATCTCTCAGAGTTTCCTTTGTTCTGGTTTTCTTAGACCCCTTTTCTTTGCTCTTGCTGACTTGTTTGGAAGAATCAGATTGGCTTTTGCGCTTTTTCAATCTTGATTTGTCAGACTTGGTGAGTGTTGTTTCTTCACTGGCAGATGCAATTTGACTTGCTTGCAGCAGTTCCACATATTTGTTGTAGTAAGGAGCTTCCAGGATTTGTTTTGTGAGCAATGGTCCGGGAATGGCCATGCCGAAGATTATGTTGGAGGTGCCCCTGGCGGTGTATTTCAGGAAGCCTACTGAATTTTCATCTTCAGACTGATGGAGTGGTAAACCGGTTCTGGTTGGAAAGCAAAGTGTGCGTTGTAGGGAAGAAATGATGAGCTTGGTAAATCTGATGCTGGGAATGAGAAGTTTAGAAGATTTCTTTTTGCTGTCTCTGTTAGCAGCCAGTTTTGCCTTGTCTTCCAGAAAAGAATGAATGGAGTGAGTGAATTCTTCCCATATTCTTTCGACAAAGTCAATGTTTTTCTGGTTTACAATTTCCCAAAAGTATCTGAAGGGCTGGAGCTCTGAGTTTTTCATAACCCGAAGTTTTACCCGTAAGGCATAGGTTGATGAGTGTGATGATGGCCCTCCAGGGTTGATATAGATCATATGTGGAGATAGAGGACAGGGTGACAACCTTTGAGGGGTAACCTAATTCATCAATGAAGTTGATAAGCGTATCAGGGCTAGGCGGTGGTGTGTAAACGATGTTATCTCCAGTGGGCAAGATCTGGAGTGCACTCCCCAGAGTCTCTTTGGTGATGGTTACCCACTGTTGATTTAGCTGACAGCTGTAAGCCCCTGCTGCACCATCATACCGAATGGTGTTCCAGAATTGTTGTATATAGATAGAAGGAATGGTTGAGGATGCGGTGAATGCCGGGAAAAATGTCGTTTGTTTCAGAATATCCATGGCAATTTTGAGGATAGGATTCTCATTTGGCTTGACAGCTTTGAGATAGCAGTTGCTTTTCCCAATCGGAACCCAATCTTGGTGAGGCAAGATCTCGTCATCTGTACGAGAAGGTAAAGTAGATTGAGTGGCTGAGGATTCTTGAGTGTGAGAGTCAGTCATTATGTTCTGCACACACCAAAATTCATACAAGAAGAGCCAAGAAGGATGTGATAGTTAGAACATGCATAAATATACACATAGTCAAGGCACACACCCAACGAGAAGAGTATAAAGCAAATGCACACACCAAGACCCACAAAATTACCACTATACTAATAAACCGCTGAGAAACCAAACCGCTAGTTTAACAAACCGCTAAAAAGACTAACCGCTAGTATAACAAACCGCTAGAAAGAGTAACCGCTAGAGAGGCTAACCGCTAAGCAAACTAACCGCTGGTAAATCTAACCGCTGTTAAACTATCCGCTGTTAAACTAACCGCTGGTAAACTAACCGCTAGTAAACTAACCGCTGGTAAACTAACCGCTGGTATGCTAACCGCTGTTAAGCTAACCGTTGGTAAGCTAACCGCTGGAAAATCTAACCGCTGTTAAGCTAACCGCTGGTAAACTAACCGCTGTTAAACTAATCGCTGGTAAGACAAACCGCTGGTAAAACTAACCGCTATTAAACTAACCGCTGTTAAACTAACCGCTGGTAAGACTAACCGCTATTGACACTAACCGCTGGTAATCTAACCGCCGGAACACTAACCGCTATCAAGAACATAACACGAACAAACCGCTATCAAGAACACAAGGAAACCGCTACCAAGAACAACGATCAGAAAAACCCCATACACCTCAAATAGATACACAGTAATCATAGTTATGCAATTTAAACTAGAAACACACATTTTATCCACACTGGAAAACAATAATATCCTTAGTAAACCTACTAACAACCAACGTCTAATCGATACCCTAACTGCTAGTCTACGAATCAAATAAAGAAGGGAGTACACAAAGGCATATGAGATGAGAGCTGAAAACATTAAATCAACAGTCAAAACATACCTAGACAAGATAACAATCAATAAGGAATGTAGCAAGATTAGAGAGAAAGTGCAGCGGTTTTTAGAGAGACGAGGGAGGTTTTTTTTTAGAGAGAGAGAGGTTGTAAAAATTATGTAACACTTTGATCTAACCGCTGCCATTATATATAGTACCATGGGTAGTTTCAAAAATTGTCAAACCAACTCCCCCTACTATACAAACCGCTGGTCAAGTTCTCAATTTGGCAAAATAGGTCCTTTAGATTATGCAAGCAACTAAAAATAGGCACATAGCTCATACACAGGGTGACAAAGCAACAAGCAAGACAACATAATCAAACATGAGAAGCAATCAAAGCAAATCATAAAACCATTCTCCCCCTCAATCAATAACCTGATTTTAAACCAAATCAGAGTGCATTGATTGAAGNATGCAAGCAACTAAAAATAGGCACATAGCTCATACACAGGGTGACAAAGCAACAAGCAAGACAACATAATCAAACATGAGAAGCAATCAAAGCAAATCATAAAACCATTCTCCCCCTCAATCAATAACCTGATTTTAAACCAAATCAGAGTGCATTGATTGAAGAGAAAAACAAAACACAAGTATACGGGAGGGATAAGCATATAGTGAAAGCCCGAGTCCTGAGTAGAGATGCTCAGAAGTCATAGAAGGAAGTACATCAAGGATGAGATGTAGAATCCCCCAACATTGGAGATTTGTGTCTCTTTGGTTTCCATGTTTTGTGCCTTCTTGTGTGGCAAATGATTGAAGTTCTTGCACTTGAGTATGGACCACCTGCATTATCACAAGCTAGATTGCATGTATATGAGTTAGTGATAACAATATCCAAACCCTTCGGGGTTTTCCAGCTGACCATGGGATTATCATTAGCAATATCCTTACTGGTTGGTATCCATTTAAGTCCAATGAGCTTAAAAATTCTACCGGTTGGAATCCACTTTAGGCAAGAACTAGGATTAGTAATCTTCTTATGCACAGAAGGTGACTTTCTATGAATCCTAAGCTTATCAGGTTGAAACTTAGCAGAGTTCTTCACTAAAGCAGGAGGCAT
Organism: Artemisia annua; assembly: GCA_014162995.1. NCBI lineage: Eukaryota > Viridiplantae > Streptophyta > Magnoliopsida > Asterales > Asteraceae > Artemisia > Artemisia annua. The sequence continues at coordinate 15,532 of LBNU01023215.1, forward strand.
CAAAGGTGGTTGTGAGCCTAAGATTCCATCCTTATGCAGTTGTGCTCTTTTCCTAGCCCTTTCTAGATCACAGTACTTATACAGGTCATAAAAATTTAGAATTTGTATGCTCGGTTTCGACACTGTTTTTGAACAGATCCTAAGGGAGTTGGGTGCAGGTGAAGGGGAATCACCTTGTTGAAATTTGACAGAGCTAGAAGCAATCTTATTAGGTAGATTCTCTGTGCTGACTGATTTAGTTAAAACTTGTTCCACATCAACTTGGGAGGCAAACCTGGTTTTCGAAAATTTTGCTCGTTCAGACCTAAAAGCACTTGGTTGTCTAGCAACTGATTGATTTCTATTTCTTTGAAAAACTGGTTTCCCCAAGATTGATGGTTTCGCAAACTTAGTGTTCTCACTATTCACTATTGTTTTTCCAAGCTCATGATTAATTGTTGTGACAGTGAAGCCCACTTCCTGAAGTTGTGCTTTAAAGTTATCATATTTGTTAGTCCAAGAGGTTGTATGAACTGCAGCCTTAGTTCTCTTTTCTATGATAGATTCATACAGGTTTTTACATTTTATATTCAAAGACTCATTGTCCACCAATAATTCATCCATTTTTGTCTCAAAATTTCTAGTCGCAATCTCATTACAGACAAGTTTAGCTTTAATATCATTACACATATCACTCAACTTAGTAATACGATTTTTCAGGTTTTTGATTGTCAAGTTCTTTGTTTCTAGCTGATCTTTCAAATCTTTAATCCTAAAGTATTCACGGAAATCAGGAAGTTCCGGATTTTTACATGGTTGATTAGTTTGAAAACTTTCTTCCTTTTGTTGCATTGCGATTTCAAGTGAAATACAATATTTTTCAATTTGCAAAAATCTCTTTGAAAGTTCATTAAAAGTTTCTTTATCAACCATTTAATTTGACTTAAAAGCATTAGCCGTCAACACAGAACTTAACAATTTATCACGTTCAGCATTCTAATCACTTTCTCCCCCTTTATGACTCATATTTGTTGAATTAGACATGGTATTGCTATCAGTCTTTTCCAACAAATTTGTGTCATAAGTGAGTTTGATTTGATCAGTATGCTCCCGTTCATTAGAGAGCACATTATGTTGAACAGTTAAGGGTACCTCAGCACATGACATTTGTTCATTAACCAGTCTAGAATCAGCATCCATGCCATGGGTGACTAGAGTCACTGAACTGCTGGTAGTGTCAAGTTTATCAGTCTCTGATCCTTTACGCATCGCGACACCTAACCCAACATCCAAAGCTTTACCCGAGTCGTCAATACCATCACATGATTGTACCAGAGATCCCTTCACTTTGTTGTTAACCAAACGTCTGTGTTTTGCTCTTTCCTCAATGAACGCCTTAACATCACCCATGAGTTGGATGAGTGTATCTCTGAACGTGTCAACCTCAATTCCCGTGTGATCAGCAAAGCACTTTTTAGTCATCTCACTGTAATGGTTATACTCCAGAGTGAATTTTGACTCAAAGAACATTTGGAGTTGTTTGTTGAGTACACTAAGAGCATCTATGGATCCAGTTTTGGAAGATATTCCTTGGTCAAGTTGTTGTTGCAATTGATCTAAGTTAAGAATCATTGTGTCTGTGAAGATCTGAACTTCTTGATCAAAGAGTGTTGCAAATGCACGTTCGTATCCCATTATGAATTTAGTTCCCTTTAAAAGCACCGAGAGGTGTGAGTGAAGTTGTAGAAAGCATACTATGGAGCAGTCTTTAGCATTACTGAATGACACGGGTAGCTAACTAAATTCTGTCTCTTGAGAGTTTGAGCTTACTGAATCCTTGTCACATAATTCTGGAGCATTTGTCGTTTGTGTTGTGTTGGAATTCTTGTGTTCATCGACCATATCATACAGTTTGAGAATTTCAGGAATGGCACTCTCTGACGTGGTTGTCATATTAAGATTACTCATTGATATCATAAATTGTTGTGTCAACAGTTAAGGGAATAGGGGTGTCAAAATAGTGCATAACCAAGAAGATAACCACTACTCAGTTGATCTAACCACTGCCTAGGAGCAAACCGCTGAGAAGGTAACCGCTGCCTAGGAAACCGCTATCACTTAACTGCTGACCAAGATAACCGCTGTTGAAAGTAACCGCGGACAGAGTAACCGCTGAAGAGAAAAACGCTGGAAGGTAACCTCTGAAGAGTAAACCGCTGGAAGGTAACCGCTGAAACAGTACAAAGTACAGCGTTATGTTCGCTGATCAAGTGTACTGACCGCTAATACTTAACCGCTGAAGCCCAAACTAACCACTGCCAAGAAGAACTTTACCGAGGAGAAAACCGCTGCCAAGAAAAGGTTCCAAAACTACTTGTACACTTCACAAACGTTAGATCTAGCCCAACCAACTGATAAAATAGATGAATCTAACCCCTCTAATCCAAGAAGTACAAGAAAGAACACAAGAATCACCACGAACAAGATCAAAACTAAGTAAAACCACCCTAAACTAATAGAAACTAAAACAAACCATACACCACAAGTTCTGAAATCCCTAGGATGTAACCATGGCTCTTGATACCAATTGTAGAATACTAAATAAGCTCACAAACACGTATAGATCTTGTGGTTGGTTCGTTTACATGGAAGAAAGAAAAGAAGAATTTAGAGAGAGAAAGTTAAAGAGAGGAAGAAGGTGAAGCCTTGGGAGAAAACCAAAAAAAAAGAAGAAAATAGATTATGAGAAGGCTTACCCTCTCCAAGGATGGAGAGGGTATTTATATGTACATGAGTTTTTGCCACTTGGGCTGCGGATCAGGCATACAGTGGGTAAAGACCCGTCCTTCTTCCGCGAATACTAACTACTTCTAATCTACGTTTGATGCGCGTGGATTGCAACACGCACTACGTTTTACCTCTCGAGGGATCTCGAGAAGCTTGCAATCCCCACCAGGCAGTGTACCTGACCGATGTAGTATAGTGTAGTGGCAAGTACTGGGGGATTGATCGTTCTCTCGCAGGGAATACTGTTCGTTAGGCTAAAGGCTACTCTAATCTAGGTCTAAGGGTGGAGGAAGATTCTTTTTGTATTTTTATGTTTTTATGAAAGCAGTAAAATCTATGGTTTTGGAGGAGAGGGCGGAATTAGTTGCTAGTCAACTAACCCAAGTTATCTACTTTTATAGTACTTATATTTTTGTATTTTTTGGTTTTGAGACAACCAATGGTGGGAGATTAGTGTTTACTTAGATTTCATTACTCCCTAACTATCTTTTACCATGTAATTAGTATGTTGAGTTTGAGTGGATGACGGGTGTATTCCTAACAAGTCGTAGGGAGTGCGTTCAATTCCCTAACTCTATAAGTTCCTACCTCACTCTATGACGATACNAATACCATCACATGATTGTACCAGAGATCCCTTCACTTTGTTGTTAACCAAACGTCTGTGTTGTGCTCTTTCCTCAATGAACGCCTTAACATCACCCATGAGTTGGATGAGTGTATCTCTGAACGTGTCAACCTCAATTCCCGTGTGATCAGCAAAGCACTTTTTAGTCATCTCACTGTAATGGTTATACTCCAGAGTAAATTTTGACTCAAAGCATTTGGAGTTGTTTGTTGAGTAGACTAAGAGCAGCTATGGATCCAGTTTTGGAAGATATTCCTTGGTCAAGTTGTTGTTGCAATTGATCTAAGTTAAGAATCATTGTGTCTGTGAAGATCTAAACTTCTTGACCAAAGAGTGTTGCAAATGCACGTTCGTATCCCATTATGAATTTAGTTCCCTTTAAAAGCACCGAGAGGTGTGAGTGAAGTTGTAGAAAGCATACTATGGAGCAGTCTTTAGCATTACTGAATGACACGGGTAGCTGACTAAATTCTGTCTCTTGAGAGTTTGAGCTTACTGAATCCTTGTCACATAATTCTGGAGCATTTGTCGTTTGTGTTGTGTTGGAATTCTTGTGTTCATCGACCATATCATACAGTTTGAGAATTTCAGGAATGGCACTCTCTAACGTGGTTGTCATATTAAGATTACTCATTGATATCATAAATTGTTGTGTCAACAGTTAAGGGAATAGGGGTGTCAAAATAGTGCATAACCAAGAAGATAACCACTACTCAGTTGATCTAACCACTGCCTAGGAGCAAACCGCTGAGAAGGTAACCGCTGCCTAGGAAACCGCTATCACTTAACTGCTGACCAAGATAACCGCTGTTGAAAGTAACCGCGGACAGAGTAACCGCTGAAGAGAAAAACGCTGGAAGGTAACCTCTGAAGAGTAAACCGCTGGAAGGTAACCGCTGAAACAGTACAAAGTACAGCGTTATGTTCGCTGATCAAGTGTACTGACCGCTAATACTTAACCGCTGAAGCCCAAACTAACCACTGCCAAGAAGAATTTTACCGAGGAGAAAACCGCTGCCAAGAAAAGGTTCCAAAACTACTCGTACACTTCACAAACGTTAGATCTAGCCCAACCAACTGATAAAATAGATGAATCTAACCCCTCTAATCCAAGAAGTACAAGAAAGAACACAAGAATCACCACGAA
>LBNU01023220.1:2186-15718 GCA_014162995.1 Artemisia annua
TTGATACTCGCTAACAACAGTATGATACTCGCTAAGAAAACTCCTTACTCGCTAAGAAGTAACTGATACTCGCTAGGAGGACTTTGATACTCGCTAGGAGAACTTCCTTACTCGCTAAACGATAAGGAAAAACAGGGTTACTCGCCAAGATAATGATGATACTCGCTGACTCAACCTCCAAACTCGCTAGAAGAATTCTCCTACTCGCCAAGCCCTAGAATTGAAACTCGCTAAACCCCCAAAAAAATGTACAGTTCGAAATTTTAAGACAAGAACGAGTAGTATGTGATCTAAAACGAGTAGAAACCAATCAAAACACAAAAAAAACTTTAAACCTTAATCAACCCACGACCTAAATGAAGAAAGTACGAACCAAAAAAACCCAAAAAAAACTAACCAAAAGTAATCTAACCCAACCTAAATCTATCCCTTGGCTCTTGATACCACTTGTAGGACCTTGGATACAACTTATTTCACAACTTATCTTGCTTATTCTAGAGAGAGAGTAGAGAGAGAAAGAGTGGAGAACATCATGTAAAAATATAAGAACTATGTGTTATTGCAAATGATGAAGCTCAACTTTCAAATGAAGGCTTACAATGCTTTATATAGCTATGAAGTCTTGGCCTTTCAACTTATACATATTTGGCCCTTCGACTTCTTTCTTATTGAACTAATGGACTTATAACTCTTGAAACGCTTTCTAACGCAACCTATTACATGATTTAAGACTTTAATGACCGACACTTTAATTTATAAAAATACAAAGCTAACAATTCTGGTCACCCTCTCCTTCATTACTGAAGTTAGGTTGCCCAGATTGTTGTTTCTTATTAGCAGGCATAATATGATCAACAATAGACTGTACCTCAACCATTAACTCATTGTCAAAGTTGGGTTCTGTGTCATAGATGGGTATGACATCTTCCTCAACCATCTGTTCTTTGTCAAAGTTGGGCTCTGAGTCATAGGAGGTTCTGATCTCTGCACAATCAACGTCTATATCATTCCCTAATCTGCTGTTGTCATCCGACTGTTCTAATTCTGTCCCACTACTTTCCTTGTCAACCAAACTAGCATCTAATGCTTTAGCCATATTAACTTTCCCTTCTTGAGTCTGCAATTTACTTTCATTCACCCTTCTGTTAAACTCTCTTTCATGAAGTATTCTTTCAGCAATCAACTTCTCAATAGACTCCATTAGTTGGAGCAGTACATCTTTGAAACTTTGAAAACCAAGTCGAGTGTATTCAAGAAAATACTTGCTTGCCATGAGAGAGTCATCGTCCGAATATACCCTCGTACGGATGAATTGCTGAAACTGTTTCTTAAGTACACAAAAAGCAGCCATGGATCCATTCTCGTGATGTTCTTCTTTGTTAAGTTGATCATCAAGTTGATCCATGTTAAGGAACATCGTATGAGTGAACGTCTGAACGTCTTCACCAAAGAGTGATGGAAATGCCCGTTTGAATCCATACTCGGAACGAGTTCCTTTTAAGTCAATGTTTGAGAGGACCTTAAGATGTGAATGAAGTAATCTATAAGATGCCATGCATTTCTCTTTCATTTCTTCCATGAAAACTTCTTGCGAATCACTGTCTTGAGATCCTTGAAGAGCAGAGTTTGGTGGTGAAGGATTAGATGAAGGTTTTAATCTGTTGTTGGTGGGTGAGGAGATTTGAGACTGTTGTTCATTCATTAGCGACCTTGATTGATACATTTTCTCTCCCCCGTGATTGTTGCGATGTAATCGGAATAATCAAACAAAATGTGAAAAGATGGTTAGATCACACACAAGGTCGATATATAGTGATTTCTGATTTCCCTCCAAAAATAGAATTTGAAAAATTTTCTCTCCCAGAATTTTGAAAATCACTATTAAATGCAATTCTAAGGTCACTAGAAAAATTTGAGTTTTTGAAATTTTGACGCCAAATTTTACCGAAAAAATTTGAATTTTGGCCTAAAAATTTGAATTTTCGGCCAAAATTTTCACTGTTATACCAAAATTTGAATTTCGCGTAAAAATTGAACGTTTAGTCTCCCCTAAAAAATAAATTTTACTCAAATTTTCCCGCCAAAAAACTTTTTTTTTTTTTTTTTTGAAGAATAGAAGTTAGAAGATATTAGAGAGAAAGAAACTTGTGTATATGATGGATCTTGTAGAAGGTATAGATTTTAAGGCTAATCTTCGAAAACAAATCCCAATGTGATTTCGATACTTGGTTATTGGAAGATTTCGATAAACTGTTAAAGTCCAGATAATCTCGATAAGCTGAAGTTCTCGATAAAACAAGTAGGATCTCGATAACTCACGTTGTTCTCGATAAAAGAAATTTATCGGGAAATGTTGGAGACAATTATCGAGATCTTTGGTTCTATGAAGAAAAAGTATGTTTTCGATGTTTCTGAAAGTGATTTCGATAGATTCACAAGATTTCAAAAACAAACAATTGATTTCGATAACTGGTGAAGTTCTCGATAACCTCAGGTTCTCGATAATAAGTATCCAAAGTTTCGAGATTATACAATAACGAAACTATCCAATATGTCGAAGTGTTTTCTTTCTTATACAAGAGAGAAAAGCACTGAGTAAGCAACAACAACACTTAAGTAGTAATATCGAAAGATCTCGATAAAAAAGGGTTTAAGGTTCTCGATAAAAGAGGGTTTTATGTTCTCGATAAGTACCAAAAATACGTTTTTTCTTTTGTGAAAAAGCAAGCCTAAAGCGAGTTTTTAATCCAAGATTCTTGTACAACTAGCATTAAAATGATGAAATCTTAATGAAAGTTGCAAACTTGAACTTTTTAACAAAAAATTTTAAGATTTTCGATAAAAAGGTACAAGTTTATACGAATCAAATGAACTCAAAAATTTTGAAACTTTGTTGTTTGTTTTGGTTTCTAACACAAGTTTGTAAGCAAATATGTGATAAAAACACAAAAGAAGCAAGAAAGTTGGAAATTTTTTGAATCTAACGAAATAAAAAACAAGTTTTGGTTCGAATAATCACAAAAAAATAAACTACACCTTCTTCTAGCAATTGATACCACTTGTTAGGTCACCATATTAGTAAACACAAGTATTCAAATGAAAGAAATGAGATGAGAAATAGACTTGGTTGATTAAGATCAATATGAAAGATGAAAGAACAAGAGTTTCCTTAAGATATGAAATTAACCAACAATATTAAAGAGTTACATAGTGTCCTATTTATAGGTGAGGGATAGGGCAACACTCCCTTCCTTCCCTATCTTCTATGTCGTGGGCTTTCAAGGCCCATTGGACACTTATTGGACTCGTCTTATAACCATACGAGTATTAAGCTAAAACGTAAATAAAAGTGATAAAACTAGCAACCTATTACATTTATTGAAATGACCGAGACTTGACTGAATAGTTGAAAACTATGATCCTAACATAACCGCTAGCAGACCGGATATTGTATTTGCTGTGTTTATGTGCTCTCGCTATCAGTCGCGTCCTACTGAACGTAACCTCAATGAGGCTAAACGAATCCTTCGATACGTGAAAGGAACCATTCACATGGGGATCTGGTATCCGAAGGATTCTGGTTTTGAACTAATTGCTTTTTCAGACGCTGATCATGCATGGTGTATGGATACACGCAAAAGTACTTCTGGTGGTTTACAGTTTCTTGGAGACAAGCTTGTGTCTTGGCAATCTAAGAAGCAGGACTGCACTTCACTCTCATATACTGAATCAGAATATGTGGCTATGGCTGCCTGCTGTGCTCAAATCATTTGGATGCGTACGCAGCTGATGGACTATGGCTACTCATTTGATAAGATTCCGATGTACTGTATCAGTGCTTTTTTCTCTCTTGTATAAGAAAAACACTTCGACTATGGATAGTTTCGTTATTGTAATAATCGTCGAAACTTTGGATCTTATTAATCGAACCTGAAGGTTATCGAGAACTTCACCCAGTTATCGAGAATCAAAGTTGTTTTCGATATCTTGTGAATTACGAAATCACTTTCAGAAAACATCAAACATACTTTGTCTTCATAGAACCAAAAGATCCTCGATAATTGTCTCCAACATTTCTCGATAATTCTTTTACGAGAACCAACGTGAGTTCGAGATCTACTTGTTTTATCGAGAACTTCAGTGAGTCGAGATACATGAACTTTAACGTTATCGAAAATCATCCCAATAACCCAAGTATGCGAAACGCTTTGGTTTGGTTTTCTAAATTGTCTTAACTACACCTTCCCTACAAGATCCATCATATAACAAGTTTCTTTCTCTCTAATATCGTAAGCAACAAAAACACTTAAGTAGTAATATCGAAAGATCTCGATAAAAAAGGGTTTAAGGTTCTCGATAAAAGAGGGTTTTATGTTCTCGATAAGAAGCCAAAACGCAGATTTTTCTTTTGTGAAAAAGCAAGCCTAAAACGAGTTTTTAATCCAAGATTCTTGTACAAATAGCATTAAAATGATGAAATCTTAATGAAAGTTGCAAACTTGAACTTTTTAACAAAAATTTTAAGATTTTCGATAAAAAGGTACAAGTTTATACGAATCAAATGAACTCAAAAATTTTGAAACTTTGTTGTTTGTTTTGGTTTCTAACACAAGTTTGTAAGAAAATATGTGATAAAAAACACAAAAGAAGCAAGAAAGTCGGAAAATTTTTGAATCTAACAAAATAAAAAACAAGTTTTGGTTCGAATAATCACAAAAAAAATAAACTACACCTTCTTCTAGCGATTGATACCACTTTTTAGGTCACCATATTAGTAAACACAAGTATTCAAATGAAAGAAATGAGATGAGAAATAGACTTGGTTGATTAAGATCAATATGAAAGATGAAAGAACAAGAGTTTCCTTAAGATATGAAATTAACCAACAAATATTATGAGATACATGGTGTCCTATTTATAGGAGAGTGATAGGGCAACACTCCCTTCCTTCCCTATCTTCTATGTCGTGGGCTTTCAAGCCCATTGGACACTTATTGGACTCGTCTTATAACCATACGAGTATTAAGCTAAAACGTAAATAAAAGTGATAATACTAGCAACCTATTACATTTATTGAAATGACCGAGACTTGACTGAATAGTTGAAAACTATGATCCTAACACCTATTTCTCCTGAAAGGCCCAATGATGCTCCCATTACAACTGAGCAATCTGCTGATGGAGCTGAGGACCCTATCACTCTCACAACTGTATCTGAATTGCTTAACATGAATAATAAAAGGTTGCAGAGATGAGAAAGGAGCTTGCAGATACCAAATCTTCTCTTGGTGCTGAAATTGAAGCTTTGAAAATAAGGTTCAGGAGTTAGAAGCAAAACTTGGGCAGAAAAGGAAAAGAAACTTTGTGGTTGCTTCTGATGAAGAACAAGAGGAAAGGCAAATGGATCCTCTTGGATTGTTGGCTGAAGTGGCTCAACTGGCTGATGTTCCTTCTCTAAAGCTGTTGAATCTCCAAAACAAAAGGAGACTATTCAGTTTAAGATAAAGAGGCGTAGACAGTATTTGAACAAGGTGTCCATGGAGTCCTCTGGAGTACAAAGTGCTGTTGAGGATCTAAGTGCTGTTGTTGATGTTCACTTTGACACTGAGGTACCAATGGTGAATATTACCTCTGATATAAGTCAAGAAGCTTCAGTGCCAGCACAACCTTTTGCTACATCTTCAGAAGATCCTTCAGTAGTATTTGTTGCTGGGAGAAATGTTGTGTTGGACTCTAACATTGCTGGTTCTTGTACTCATGTTGAAGATTCTTCTCAACATGTTTCTCCTAATGCATCTGCTGATGTTCCAATTGTGGATATCTCTCATGATGATTCTCCTGATGAGCTATTTACAAGGGTTCCTGATGTGGATCTTTCTGGCAAGGGAAAAGGTATTTTTGATGAAGAAGATCTTGATCAAGATTGTGTTACTGACAAGGAAAGAACTGAGCAGGCAAGGATGCTGAAAGAGTATCAAGATCTCATGAAGAGTAAGGCATTAATCCAAAAGCTTACAGCTCAGTTTACTTCAAATTTGCCTCCTGAAAGACAAAGAGAATTGGATGCCCAATCAATTCATTTTAGTGATGAGCAGTGGGACTCTTACACTATGCAAGCTGCTTCCAATCCTAATCTTGCTCAAAGTATTCTGGGAGCTGATTTTGATAGTGACAATTTTGCTGCACAAATGATGGCCATTGGACAACAAAAGAAAAAGGCTGCAGCTGACAAGAGAAAAGCTATTGCAGCTCAGAAGGTTAAAGCAAAGAGAGACACACCACCTACTGAAGCACATAAGAGAACTTATATGAGGAATGTGGCTTACAATCAGAGTGTAGCTCTTTATACTTCTGGTTTGTCAAAGAAGAAAGTCTGGAATTTGCCTGATTTTGAGCTGATACGGCTGTATAATTTGATTATGAAGCAAATTACACCAGCTTCTCAAGTGAAAAGGATTGCTGATTATCTAGATGCTCCTAATGCCAAAAGATCCAAGATTGTTGAAACAGTTGATTCAACTGCTGATGGTGTGCAAACTGCTGATGGTGTACAATCCACTAAAAGTCTACCATCTGTTGAAGCAAAGGGTGTGTCTTCTATTTCTACTGAGGAAGCATCTGCAAGTCAACCATCAGTTCTTCATGTTTCTTCTGACGCTTCTATCATAGCTGTTTCTTCTGAAGCTTCACCAATAGCTGCTGATCATGATATGGATCCAAAGGAAAAGAAAAGTACAATTGAGATTCCTTCTTCTACATCTGCTGATCAAGGAGGATCATTTCTTTCCAACTATCGTGCATTCCTGGCTAAGAGAGCTGAACAAGAAGCTGCTAGAGCTAAAAGGGCTAGACAAGAGATGGACAAGTTGTATCAACAAGATGTCTTTGCTTCAATTCCTTCTGGTTCTACACCTTCTATTCCTACTGAAGCTGTCTCTGGTGCATCTGAAAAGGTAGATCCTTCCTTTTCTATGGGGATATATGTACCTGGTAGGAGGAAGAAAAGGATGTCCCACTAGAGACATATTGCTATTAGAAGATCTGTGAGATTATCTAGGAAGTCAACCTCTCAGAAGCATAGATCTTCTAAGCATGTGGATATCAAGGCTGATAATGCTACATTTATCAAGATGGGGTCTCCTACAACATTTCCAGAGGATTCTTATAGTGTGTTGACAGATTGGAAGGTGACTGATGAACAGATCAACACTATCTATAGGCTTGATACATCTTCTATGGAGTTTACTTTCTTGAAAGATATACTTCATTTGGTGGATAGGCAGGATCTGAATACTCTTTATGCCTTTGTTTCACATCATTATGCATCTCATAAACCACAAGGAGCTGGGTTGTAGTTATTGGGGGATCTTCAAGTTTTGTTTGATTCTCAGTCCCCAAATGGTACAGGGTATTCTATTTGGAAGAATTCTCATAAGTGAAAGGTTGATACATGGAGATTTTATCCTTATCCTAATGTGCATGTTGTTTAGACCAAGTGTGGGATGAGAGTTTGTATGTTTTCTGATCAGCATTATCCTTTGTCACCTAAACTGCTGAAAAGATTGCTTAGAAGGAGATTGGAAGTTCCTCCTAATCCAGTGTCAAATGATCTCACACATGCTGAACAGTTGATTGGGTTGATCAAGTCTCAACTTATGCAACATCAGGCTTCTACTTGATTCTGGTATTCTATGTTGTATATTTTATTTCATTTTTTGGTAAAAAAAATAATAAAAAAATGGTAGTTATTAGATTTTTGTACTAACTTTCTGCAGGTTTGTTCTCAACTCACCAAATGTGACTTGTGTTCTTCAAAGAGTTGGCCAGTCCAAAGGGTACAGCTTTGGTAAAGACATGTCAAATCTGTTGATAGCTATAATAGTTTGCTTAAAACTATTGGGTAATCAACTCACCCATGCTTCACAGCTGAGAGTTGAATGGTTTTCAATTGACCATGGATTTTTCCTTTTGGATTCCAAATAATTGGCTAGCCCACAAGTGTATGGTTTGTGGTAAAGGCAGTGGAATACCATATTTGGTAATCAATTCACCAAAGTTGATTTATTCAACCTAAGAATTGACTAGTCCTGAGCAAACGGCTACAGGTAAAGACAAATCAAATCCGTTTATAGTTGATGATTTACTAAAAATCATATGGTTATCAGTGTACCATAGTTTTCAAACTTAAACATTTGGGTACTCCATTAGTGATGGCTATTGGTAAAGAGACATCAAATCCATTATTTTCAATGATTCACCTCTCACAGGAGTTAACACACCTGGATGTGATGAGAATAGTATGAAACTAATCAGTTTTGATGTACATTATGTCATTTGTTGCTGCAAAGATCTGGAGTTTCAAGTTTGGTCACTCATAGAGATGTGGATGTTTTGATTCTTTGCTGCTGATGTTTGAATTCAACCCTCTTATTCTGAAGTGTTAAGATCTATCAAGAATCTTGAACTTAACCATGTCAAATTCAAGATTAGGGGAGGATTGTTGGGAATTATGCTAAGTGAGAATTCTGCTGATGGATTATGCTGATGGATTATGCTGAAGAGCTGGAATCTGCTGAAGATAGGTTTCTGCGAAAGAATAGTTTCTGCGTATTATGTTTCTGCGGATATAGATAAACCGCGTATTTTGTAATTTAGTTAGGATATGCATGAGTTTTATTAGGAGAAGATAATGCATATCTTCTATAGTTTATAGAATATACGTTTCTTGTGAAACGGTTTAGGTTAGGGTCCTTGTCTATAAAAGGAAATATTATTATATTTAAAAAAAAGAGTTAGAAAACAGTTTTGTTTTTATAAAGATCCATAGAGGATCAAAGAGTTCTAGTATTCTGTGTCTTACTGTGTTTGTTTCCGCTTTATAAATACAAGTATTAGTGACTTTTATTAGTGTGTTTGTGTTCATAAACATGCCTAACGATTCACGAGTGCTCAAAGATCTATCAAGGTCTTCTATCTCAACAACAACCAACAACACCACCACCAGTCAATCACCACCACCACCATCCACCACCACCACCACCACCCAACAGCCACACCACACCACCACGCAGCTCACCAGCCACCACCACCACCAGCAGCTACCAACACCACCACACCACCACACCACCAGCACCACCAACCATCCACCACCAGCCACCACCACCCCACCACAAGCCACGGTCAACATTTATTCCTCGGTCAATATTAATAAAACTCCAATTCCCAAAATCATTGTGATTTATTATTTACAAAACATGAGATACAAGTAAGTTTGCATCAACTCATTGCTACTTGGTAAGTCAATTACTTGCGTAAAAGGAAAAGTGGATCATTTTGCGTACCACGTAGCTCTTCCTCAATTCCATATCATATAGGAACAGTTTTTAAGAATATCTTCAATTCACAGTATGATTTAGGCGGTTGGTCGATCCTTTCTCCTGCCTAAAGTTTTATTTTGGGAAACGTTTCATTAACCTCTCTGGCCTTTTGTTATACCTCTCTAATGTATACCAAAAGAACACACACAAACACATATTATCCCTTTTGGTTTCTAAAAATAAAAAATAAAAAAAACATAAATCCCTTCAAAGAAAACTTCACAATGGCGCAAATGGCTAACTTTTCAAAATGATGCATAAAGAAGTACGAGTGGGTATTAAACAACAGTTTGCTATGGGACGCAGTGTTTAATCATTTCGGGTATGATATCAATTTACAATATGGGACGTATAGGCAGGTAGATCCGTGGATGAGAACAATAATTTTGAGATGGCTGCATATACAAGACTTTTACTGGGATGAGCTTTATGGGGAGGATGAAGAAGATGAAGAGGATGAGGAGGATCAACAGGATGCGCAGCAAAATGTGGTGGAGCAATGATGAGACGAAAAGTGTTACGCTTTTAGGGGGTCATTTAAGCCCTAATTCGTATAAATGTAATCAAATATTGCCCTAAATCGTTCCTTTTGTCATTTTAGCTACTTTTGAGAGGAATTCTGGAAAACATGCACATTTGGACGTTTTTGGAGCATAAAAGTGAAGAAAAGGACAAAGTCTTAAAGAAGCAGGATTTTACAACCTGACGGCGTCATAAGTCACAAGGTGACGCCGTCAGCAAGGATGACAAAAGAGTGGAATTCAATTATCAAATGACGGGCCAGAAAGATTTCAAGAATTTACACTTGACGCCGTCAGGTGTTAAAAGGTGTAGGCCGTCAGGAACAAAGTTAAAGAGAGACGGCCCAGAAGGTTTTACATGCTGACCACGTCCCAAATGGATCTAGGCCATCCGAGAACCCTAATGGCGGTGAGCTGACGGCGTCAGACCCTATAAGCTGACGCCGTCTGAACTTAAAATCTATATATAGTTTTCTATTTTTCATTCATTATGTGTGGAACTTTGTGGAGAACTTTTAGGGCAAACCCTAGAGACGAATTTTCTGTGACTTTTAGGGTTTCCAACCCTTGGAACCCTAGTGCTTAATTAAAGATAAGTCTTCACTTTAATTCAATCAATATGTCTATGTGTTGGTTGTCTATCTATCTTGCTTGTCTTTCAATTAACATGAGTAGCTAAATTCTCTAGTGTTTGCTTAGATCTAATGAAACCTAACTATTAATTATTGGTCGATTGGTGTGTGTTGTTGTTTGTTGGGATGATTGTTTCATCGATGTTAGGCTCAAGAAAACTGGCCAACCTCCTTTATGGTAACGTGCTTGAACGTCTTGGGAAACATGTAGTCGAGGCATACTAGGCTATTAAGGTAGTATTTAACGCATGAGCCACTGTTTACAACCCCTATGGTTGTGCCGTGCATGGCATAGGGCGAGATAAGAGCTCATAGAATTGGAGAGATATGTATGCCACTCCATGAGTTATTAGGAATACACCCTTCATCCACACAAGTAACACACATATCAATTAACCGGTAAAAGATAGTTAGGGAGTAATGAAATCTAAGTAAACACAATTTTCTCCATATTGTTTTCACAACCACAATAGTTTAGATATTTATTTTATTTTAATTTGCATAAGTAGTAAACTTGGGTTAGTTGACTAGCAACTAATTCCGCCCTTCTTCCAAAACCGAGATTTTACTTGCTTTCCATAAAACATAAAAATACAAAAAGAATCTTCCTTCCACCCTTAGACCTATTAGAGTAGTTTTTCTATCCTAACGAACACTATTCCCTGTGAGAGAACGATCAATCCCCCGTACTTACCACTATCCTATACTACATCGGTCAGGTACACTGCCTGGTGGGGTTGTAAGCCTCTTGAGATCCCTCGAGAGGTAAAACCTGTTGTAAGGTCACAAAACCACGCATCAAGTTTTTGGCGCCGCTGCCGGGGAATAGTTATT
This sequence comes from Artemisia annua, assembly GCA_014162995.1. Classification (NCBI taxonomy): domain Eukaryota; kingdom Viridiplantae; phylum Streptophyta; class Magnoliopsida; order Asterales; family Asteraceae; genus Artemisia; species Artemisia annua. The sequence continues at coordinate 13,550 of LBNU01023220.1, forward strand.
GTTTAGGTAGAATTTTTATTTCTTTAGGTCTACTCACTAGATTCCTTTCTAGTGAGATTTTTATTTTCTTTTTCTAGGATTTCTTTAGTCTATCTTTTTCTTCGTGTTTTTGTTCGTAATCTTTACCATCCGCCATCATGGAAGGTGGTAACATCCTTGATCCCAACAACCCAATTCAACCAAACCACCCACCACAACCAAACCAACCTCCTAGACCCCGCACCTTAGGAGAGTATTCCCGACCTAGCCACCTTGGCTATCGAAACACCATTGAGCTCACTCAAGGAGCCAATGTCACTCCCTTGCGATCCGACACCATCCGGTTGGTGCAAAGCGGATGCGCATTCCATGGACTTCGTTCCGAAGATCCAAACCAACATCTCAAGGATTTCCTCAAAATCGTAGATTCCATAGACCTTGATGTTGCAACTCGAGAGACGACCCGATTGCGTCTCTTCCAATTCTCTCTACGGGACCAAGCTAGTCAATGGCTTGAGCGACTTCCCGCAGGATCCATCACCTCTTGGGACGATCTCACAACTCGTTTCCTTGCTCAATTTTTCCCACCGGGGAGAACTACCAAGCTAAGGAATGATATCTTGGCGTTCCAACAACGCCAAGGCGAAACCCTCTACGAGGCATGGACTCGATTCAAGGACTTACTCCAAAAAGTCCCTCATCATGGCATAGACCTTTGGCTCCAAGTCCAAATCTTCTATGACCACATCAATCTCCACACGAGGCAAACCATTGACCAAGCGGCCGGTGGCAAGCTACGTGATCTAAGTGCGGAACAATCATGGGATCTCCTAGAAGACCTTGCTCTATATGACAATGAAAGTTGGAATGATCCCCGTGATTTGAATAAAACGGTCAAGGCAATATCTTTGCCTTCAAATAATTCTAGCATTTCCGACCGTAGGATCATAGAACTTGAAGACCAAGTCAAGTTTCTGATGAAATCCTACGAGGCTCCTAAACCTTCAGGCCCAGTGAACAAAATCACCTCTTCGTGTGAATTATGTAGTGGTCCCCACGACACTCATAACTGCATGGAGCTTCCCAAAGAAGCCTTCAAAGAATTCGCCTCCTCCCGCATCAACAAGACGAGGGAGAAGTGGCCCATTGCCAACCAGGAACCTAAGAATCCGAACGGGTATTATGAGGCATGGAAAGATAAACCGAATTTCCGTTGGGGACAAAATCGCAGCGTGTCGTTCAATGACTCCCCTCCGCTCACGTGGACTAAACACCATCCCCCTATAAGTGCACCCGAGCAGGAACCTGAGGAGATCCTACGGAAATTTATCCTATCACAAGAGATGAGACTCATGAGACTCGAAACTCAATTCAGACAACAGCAGGATGACACGAATAACAAAGTTGGTAACCTGGTTGACATGATAAAAGGTCGCCTTGTTGAAATAACACGAGTCGAGGGAGTCAAGTCTGCCACCATCCTCAGCCCACCGACTTCACCAGTGAAAATTAAGAGCCCCAGCAAGCTCTTCAAGCACATCTCACCGGATAAGAAAGAAATTACGAAACCCTCCCCCTCAGTCACACCAACCCACTTCATAAACACCATCACCAAAATGCATTCACACAAACCCGATGAAGACCAAAAATCAATCAGGAATGTGGAAGGTAGAATCGAGAAACCCGACAACCCTTCAGAACCACTAGAGAACCCCACCCCCAGAGGGACGAGCGATGAGGAGGATTAGAAAAAGGAATCTAAGGAGTCCCGAGAATCTTCTGAATCGTGCAATAACCACCTTTTAGAGGAACTAGATAGGAGCACAACAGAATTACACAGCGGAAGAAAATCAGGGAGTGGCTCCGATATCTTCAAGATATCTTGCACCACTAGGGGAAAGCTAATAAAGGACACCTACATAAACCCCAATTCCCCAGCCAATGCTATATGTCTTTCCCTATAGAACGAAATATCCAACGGACAAGTCGCTTGCGAAGGGTCTACTGTTGTTGGGACAGTTAGAAGAGTGCCGCTGGTAATTGGAAAGTTCCCTTTCAGCACCAACCTAACCGTGTTCAACGACAAAAGCACAATAACCAACCCACCCCTAGCTAACCTCATTCTAGGAAAACCATTCATCAAGACAACCGAGGTGAAACTTGATGAAAAGGATAGTACTGCATTGTTTA
>LBNU01023220.1:27245-45379 GCA_014162995.1 Artemisia annua
GTCACACTCTTCAAGTGTGTGAAAGTTATGTAAAGATTCAAGTGTAAGGGGGATGCAAATCCCCTACGCTGAATTTTTAGTTGTCACACATTTCAAATTCATATGTGGCTAACTATTCAGCAAAGAATAGCAGTCACATTTATATAATGTGTGACAAACTTGCCTATATAATTTAGCCACATACACAAGTACTTCATGTGACCATATATCTTTTTTGGTCACACTGCTCAATTGTGTGACATATATTTGTCACATATGTATATCTATAGTGTGACTAATATTTCGAGCTGATTTGTATCGGTCACACGTCCCGAATTAAAAGTGACTAAAATGTCGAAAAATATTTACCAGTTACCCTCTAGTCACATATATACACAAATGCGTGACATATATTTTACGAAATGGTGATGAGACGAAAAGTGTTACGCTTTTAGGGGGTCATTTAAGCCCTAATTCGTATAAATGTGATCAAATATTGCCCTAAATCGTTCCTTTTGTCATTTTAGGTACTTTTGAGAGGAATTCTGGAAAACATGCACATTTGGACATTTTTGGAGCATAAAAGTGAAGAAAACGACAAAGTCTCAAAAGATGAAGATTTACAACCTGACGGCGTCAGAAGTCACAAGGTGACACTGGGATGCCTTTGAAGGCTACAATGAACTCCTATTTATACTACAAAGGAGGTAGGTACCAATTCTTCTCTTGTGCTTCTTCAATAAGATAAGCAGCCTAATTTGCTCCTTGTGACCTCCTGAACAAATCCCACTCGTCCAATTAAAGTTTAAGTGATCCTGTCCTTAAATCGTTTTTGGCGCAAAACATTTTATGTAAATTCTGGATTGCCAGGGTGGAATTTGTGTTAGGTATGGGTTTGTGAGAGGAGGGGAAGTAAGTGGGATATACTTTTGGGTGGTAGGGGAGGGGTGGAGTATAGCAGGTGTTGGTGGGTGTGGTGGTGGTGGTCTGATGTTAAACGGGAAAGGGGGAAAAGGTGGGGAAGGATTATTTACTTGTTGACTTAGTCTTATATAACTGAGGGTATTTGGGTTATTATTGTGATGGGCTGGAAAGGTTTTTTGGGCCAAGGCAGATTTAGGTTTAGTGTATTCGGTTTAAGGAAGGTGTAATGGGTTTGGGATTGGTATTTACTTGTGGATTTGGATAAATAATGGTCCATTTAGTTTAGCATTTTGTTAAATACAAGGACCAATATTGTAATTTTAGAATGAAGACTAAGTTTGCTCAATTTCTAAAATCACTCCCAAGGGCCATATTTGCCACCTTGATTTCCCGAGGTCACTTCCATCATTTTTCTTCATATTAGATTCCCGGGGACCATTATGCGCCAAACTTGCAAACTTGAGGGACTGAAGTTGTAATTTCTTGAAAATGCATCCTGAGGACCAAAAATGTCATTTGATGATTCATGGTGGACTTTTGTTGACTTTCTCTNTGTGTGAGTTCCCGCGTGCGGCTTTCGTGGTGATGGCGAACGGCACACTGTTAACAGGAGCGAGAGAGAGCCATTCTTAGATGATATGTAAGCCAGGGACAGGAGAGGGCGCCATGCGACAGCGGAGACTGTAGGAGGTTGTTGAGGATGAGGAGGATACACCTGAGACTGGAAGATAACCGTAGAAAGAACTGGCAATTACAGACTGGAAGTGCGAATGCTGACGAGGAGGAGTGTAGAAGTGAAGCTGCTAGCAAGACAACAGAACAGAAGATGACGCGCAGGAGGAGGAAGGAGTGCCTTTGAGAGAGAGGGGCTAGGCACAGAGAGTCGGGGGGGTTTCAGGGGGCATCGAAGAGGAGGTAGGGCGTGGTACTTTCTCTCTGTGGCCTCTTGCGAATGGAGATGCAGGAAGCAGCGGCCGTAAATGGTGGTGTCCTTGAGCGCGCTAAGCAAATCCCAACTCATCCAATAAAGTTTAACGTGATCTGCCTTAAATCGTTTTTTCGGCCAAATAAATTTATGTAAATTCTGGGATTGCCAGGGTGAATTTGTGTTAGTATGGTTTTGAGAGGAGGGAAAGTAAGTGGAATACTTTGAGTCGTAGGGGAGGGTCGGTATAGCAGGGTCGGTCCAGGGTCCTGTGCGACGCGTGGTGATCTATGGTTTAAACCGGGAAAAGGGAAAAGGTGGAAGGTAGAGTGTTGGACTTGTGTGAACGCTGAGAGGTTCGTATTAACGCTAATAGGGTGTTATTTGCGATTGATTATTGTGATGTGAAACGTTTTTGGGCCAAGGCAGATTTAGTTAGTGGTATTGGTTTAAGGCGAAGGTGTAATGGGTTTGGATTTGGTTATCTATGACTTTGTGTGATCTTGATAATAATCGTCATTTATTATTAGCATTTTTAAAATCCACAAGGCCAATTATGTAATTTTCTAGAAACGTGAAGACTAAGTTGCTCAACTTTCTAAAATCACTCCGCCAACAAGGGCCATGATTGCCAACCCTTTGATTTCCCCGAGTCACCTTCATCATTTTCCCATATAGAATTCTCTGGGACCATTATTGCCAAACTTGAAACTTGAGGGACTGAACCTTTAATCTAAAATGCAGTCCTGAGGCCAAAACATGTCATATGATGATTCATGGATGACTTGTTGCGTGTCTCCTTTCACAAGGACCATTTTCCATTAATCTAAAGTTCAGGGACCAAGTCACTTGCCAATGCGTGAAACTCCAGGACTAAAATTGTAAATTTTCGAAAAGGTTTTTCACCAAAGACTCATTTTTGATAATTTTCTCGATTTTAAGGACGTTGTTGGACTTTTCTCTCAAAAATAAGATGCTCAGGACTGAATTTTTGTCAGTTTGAACAGCGCCACCACCCACAATGGGATGAAACTGCCCAATTATGCAAACTCTTGGATTTTCGTCTGTTTTTAATATTTGCATTTTACACCACCGCCACACCAGCCTCCACACCACACACCAGCACTGCACCAGCCCAACGATACAACACCACCAGCGCATCCCAACAACCCACCACCACCCAACACACATACCACCCACGCCCACACAACCTCATCACCCCTCCCCATCACCACACCATCCCCACCAAAGCAGCCACCGACCCCCCAACCCACACACCCCATCCCCCACACCGCATCACCACCATGCCACACGACACCCCCATCACTGGCGCACCCATCGACCCGCCACCACCCACCCCACGCCACCCCAGCGCGGGGCGCTGGGTGCATCGGCACCCCATCCACCCCACCCGCACCCTCACACTCCACACACATGCGCACCCCCCACCCACACGATATTGGATATTTTATGTATTTTGACTGTATTCTGAGGTTTCAGATGTTTTCGCATTCATATATAGACAAAAACATGATGATATTGCACACTCATTTTCTCTTGTATCTTTTCTGTTTTTAGAATCTATTTACATTTGTAATTCTGAATTTCCAGTTTAATTGAAGTTATCTTTAAGTTATTTCCAATTCGTATTTTCATTCAAAATCCTAAGTTTCTTGTCATTCCCTTTGTATACTGTTTAAATTATCTAAGAATGTTTCTTAAGTATTGTTAAAGTTGTTTGAATCAAAAGAAAGCAGAAAATCAAAAGAGAAAAGAAAAACAGAAAATCAAAAAAAAAGTAAATTCAAAAAAATAAAACAGAAGAAGGAAGAAGAGAAGCAGTAGCAGACATGGAAGTGGAATCTGGTTTAGAGTCCCATGGGGGACATTAAGTTATGTTCTTGTCACTGGTTCTCATTTATTCCCTAGCTTGATGTCAAGTAAGAGTTTTGATCCAAGTTTTCCTATATTGTGTATTAATTGATATTAGTTGTTATACCTTGTTCAAATCTGTTTGCTTAAGTTTAATATAGCATAATATAAATTAATTAGTCAAGTTTGTATTGGAATTTAGTGATTTGCTTGAATAATTCTTTGAAACAGTTGACACAAGTGGTGTTTGGAACAAGCATTTGTGTTTAGTTGTTGTTGTTATTATAGGTTAAGGTTGCTTTGTTAATTGTTCTTAGGCTTTAACTAGCTCACTTTGACCATTTGTTTGGTCACTTTCATAAAAAAAGTCAAAATTTGGAGTAAAAATTCATCAACAGCTCACTGTTGGTGTTTTGAAGTACAAACTCTTTGATTTCATTTCAAAACTAGATTAGGAAGCTTGATCTAGCTTCAATTAGGGTTAACAAACTTCAATCAATCAATTGGAGTCAGTCCAAATTCATCAAAGTCAACTTAGCAAAATTTTTCACAAAGTCAATTTGCACACTCAGAATTTTTGGACAAATATACAAATCAATCTCTAGGGTTATTTTGTTAAAGAAAATACAAAAGGTTTGTTGATTTTGGATCTTTGTCAGCTTTTTTATCATTCTCAAAAAGAAAATCTCAATTTGGAAGTGATTTGCATAGGTAAATTTGATTTGGAAGTTGGTGGTTTGACTGTAAGTGTCCCCTGTATCTCAGTTTTTGTCAATGTTCATAGGCCCCTAGATTACTCAATAATAGGAGTTAGGCTTTGATCTCTGTTGTTTTAGAAAGTCCCCTAGGTCAACTTTAGGAGTCTGCTTTTAGTTTAGGAGTTAGTGCTTATCTAGTGCTTAATAATAAGCCTTCTTTTGGCTTATTTCGTTGCTGCTGCTGCTATGTACTTTTGTTGTTCTTGATCTTGATTTGCTGAGCTTTTTGATCTCTTCTTTGTTGTTGATCTTGTTATTGTTTCTAGTTGGTATTATTGTTGTTTATTTGTTTGTATAAGCACTTGTGAGCTTATTAGCTCATTTGAGCTTATTGGCTTCTTGTTGCCTTGCTGCTACTACTCTTGTTCTTGTTAATCTTTATAAATCTAAATTTTGTGGTTTCTTGTTGCTGTTTGAGTCTTGATTATTGTTATTGTTGTTTGTTTCTTGTTGTTGTTTAATTGTTTAAACAAGCATTAAGCTTGTTTAAGCTTATTTGGTTAGAGGCTTGACTTTGGCAGTCTTCAAATAAGAAAACAAGGTTTTGAAAACAAAATCCAATTTGAATCTTGCAACTAATTAGAAATCTGAATCTGGATTGGAAATTGTTCAAGTTTGTTTCTAAAAGAATTGTTTGTCAAAATCATCATTGTGATTGTGTTTGTTAGTTACTGGACTGAGAAAGAAAACAGGAAAGAAAAAAATAATAATAATAAAACCTTGTGTAAAAAAAATTGGGGTTTATGGGATTCGAACTCAGGACCTCATGCATACACAGACTCCACACCACACTCACAAACCAACTGCCCTAGGGTCTTTAGTCAGTTATATTCCTCCTAGTTTTTTATTTAACCACTTTTAGCCTTTTAGCTTAACTTGGCTTTTTAGCTTATTTCTCTGCTTATTAGGACTGCACCACCTCCTTTTTATTTTTCTTAGGTTCAATTTAACTTGTAGTATTTTCCAAAATAATTTCAGATTTATTAGGTTAGTTTTAGTATTTATTTTAAATTAATTAGTTTAAAATCGTTTTTAATTCATAATAATTAGAATTTTTATCAAATTTTTAATTTTCTTTTTTCTAAAATTTTCTTTTGTATTTTAGTGCATAAGAAAATTATTTGTAGGCCCGTAGGACTTGCGTAGCTAAAATTTCACGTTTTTATTTGTACGTTGACGTTTATCTTAAATAAACGTCACGTCTATTTGTTTAACTTGTGTTTTAGGATTCCCGATACCTAATTTTGATTCCCGTAGTGTTTTAGGATTCCCCTAGTTTTCCATTTGCCTTTTGATTCCCCTTAGGTTATTTTATTTTCATTCTCGTTCGTTAATTTCCAATTTCCATTTAAATTTAACGTACAAACAAAACCAAATAACCTTTCACAACCTCATACAAGTCTTTAATCTCGATCTTTCACGAAACTTTCCATTCACACCTCGTTGGGGTACGACCCGGGGAATCACTTCCCGGTCTCACAAATATCACATTGCACGAGTTTACGAGGTAATCTTTTTCCTAAAAGGTTTACTTGTATTTCTCCACGTCTTGTTGTCACTCACGATAACATTGACCTCACTTTGTTGATATTTTTGAATACTTGTTGTTTTGCACACTAAAACACAACGAATCAAATGGCGCCGCTGCCGGGGAGGCTGTGTGCGAAAGTCTCGTAAAAGGTTTTAGCGATTAGTCTTGTAGAACCTTCGCAAGAAGTTATCGCTTTCAAAAAACTTATAAAAAACCAAAAATATTTTTCTTTTGTTTCTATATATGTATTTATATCTATAAAAGATTAAAAAACACAAAAAGATTTTCCCGTTTTCCTTGTTTAATAAATACAACAATAAAAACAACCGCCGAAAACCAAGGCAGAACACTTCCCAACTGGGGGTGTGAACATTAATAAGTTCCCAAACTTAAGATCAAAACTTGCCTTTGTATCACTTGCGTTTTGGAAAACTTTTAAACGATAAGCAAACTTTAAGAGGAGTCGAAACGGTATAGGGCGATCCAACGAACTTCGCCCTAGCGATAGATCCATTCTTCTCTCCCGCTCCTTTGTGCGTTTGTCTTTAAAAGTTAACCTTACGTTCTTGATTATTGGTTTAAGTTCCCCTGTCTTTTAAAGTTGGTCTTGTTTTAATTAAAGTGTTTTTGTGTGGTGTGATTGGTGTGTGTTGTTGTTTGTTGGGATGATTTTTCCATCGATGTTAGGCTCAAGAAAACTAGCCAACCTCCTTTATGGTAACGTGCTTGAACGTCTTGGGAAACATGTAGTCGAGGCATACTAGGCTATTAAGGTAGTATTTAACGCATGAGCCACTGTTTACAACCCCTATGGTTGTGCCGTGCATGGCATAGGGCGAGATAAGAGCTCATAGAATTGGAGAGATATGTATGCCATTCCATGAGTTACTAGGAATACACCCTTCATCCACACAAGTAACACACATATCAATTAACCGGTAAAAGATAGTTAGGGAGTAATGAAATCTAAATAAACACAATTTTCTCCATATTGTTTTCACAACCACAATAGTTTAGACATTTATTTTATTTTAATTTGCAAAAGTAGTAAACTTGGGTTAGTTGATTAACAACTAATTCCGCCCTTCTTCCAAAACCGAGATTTTACTTGCTTTCTAAAAAAATATAAAAATACAAAAAGAATCTTCCTTCCACCTTTAGACCTATTAGATTAGCTTTTCTATCCTAACGAAGACTATTCCCTGTGAGAGAACGATCAATACCCCGTACTTACCACTATCCTATACTACATCGGTCAGGTACACTGCCTGGTGGGGTTGTAAGCCTCTTGAGATCCCTCGAGAGGTAAAACCTGTTGTAAGGTCACAAAACCACGCATCAAATGGTCACACAAGTCGAATCAAGTATGGCTGTTTATTTAAGTCTGGTATATTTAGTCACGTAAAAATGTCACCTGTGACCGTTTGGAAACGACCATGTGTGACGAAAGGCCATTTTTGGCGTAGTGTTATTGTTGTCACCAGGTTCTTGTTGTTGTGTTCTAGTTGTTGTTGTGTTCTAGTCGTTGTTATTGATGTTTTGGCCGAGGAGTTAGAGCCGAGACCTCTAGGGTCTCGGCAAGTGGGATTGTAGTTGTGATGTTGTGGTTATTGATGTTGTCGTGGTTTAGATTTAATGGAGGATAGGTTAGAAACATGCCGTAGCCGGCCGTTAATTGTTGAAGTTGTGAATTGAGGGAAAATAGATATTAGGTAGATATGTGTTTATACTTGTGTTGACTTGAGCCAAGTCGAGGCTCGCCGAGACTTTGTAGTCTCGTGTTGCCTCGACAAGCCAAAAGAGGTTATAATGGGACTTAGAATATATTGTTGACTTGTTGACCCAGTGATAAAGTGAACTCGAAACGGGGAATAACTTGTAAAAGATAATTATAATTGGACGCTAAAATGACACATGTATATATATCTAAGTTAACTATAAATATTAAGTCGCAAGTGAAAACTTGTTACTTAATACATATGAGTTAACGATAAGTGCTATAATGACGATAAATGCATTATATAATATTTTCTAGCTAATAAGAAATATTAAGTAACGTTAAGTCGTTAATTAGTATTTCTAAATTAAAAAGAAAATATTAAATAACGATAAAGACGTTATTTAATACTTAATGTAAATAATATAGTAAACGATACTAAAAGTAAATACGGGTGGGTTATTAATCGTTTCGAGGGCACGTTTATCGAGACTTACCCTTTAGGAAGTATTGAGGTTCGTGTTAGTATAGGTCGAGTTACGGATTGGGTAACATTAATATAACCGTCTGACACGGTTAACGGATTAATTGGGTTACTAAATCCAATTAGGGTTTAACAAACGTGTCGGGAGAGAATATTAATAGATGACCCATTCTACGACTCACCATCTCTTTCCTAGATATGAGTTAACTTTAGATTAACAAGTGTATTGAAGGAATTGTTGAATTTATCGTATTAGCAAATACGATAAGTATCCAATAATTCGTACAATTTCCCTTGTTAAGCTTTTGGTTACTCGATGTTGACTTTGACCATAAGGTTGACTTAGTAGCCATTTAAGTTTGATTGCTTTGGATGGATTATGTAGTTTGACCCGGTTGTCTTGTATTAAGCTTTGTCTAGTTTTCTTGTAGAGGTTGTCTTTGTTTGTCTCTCGGCGTGAGTACTCTTGAGTCTTGTCTCATTTCTCATCGATTTCGTTTATTTATTCTTTGGCGTGAGTTCACTTGAGTCAATGTCGTGTCCTCACTACATACACAATGATACCAAACACAAACGATAATAAATGGATAAAGAGAGATTGGGAGATATAAGCTTTGGGTAGTAATTGGGAGTAATTAGCTTATGGAGGATTTAGTTCATCACTGAGGAGCTGGTATTAAGATAAGGCTTATATATATAGATGATTGCGCCATTTCCTTACTGATGCGCCGCCATCTTGATGCTGTTGTGATCTGCTAGATGCCAGTTGTGTCCGTCGTGTATTATTGCACTGCTATGGCCCAGGTGAGTTCATAGCCCCTGTTTTATCGTTTTCTATTCTTTTGGGGGAGAATACATGCTCTTTGTTATGCTTTTCGTTATTTTTCTTTCATTGGTCTTTTCTTCGAGTTGTGACGTTATAGGTTTTGTTATGATTTGTGGCGTGTGTAATTTGAGTTGCGTTGTCGGAATGTTGTGATATTGGTTATGGTATTGGTATGTTTGTGTGATTGGTATGTTATGATATTGGTTATGTTATGTGTATGATATTGGTTATGATATTGTTGTGTTATGATACGTTTGAGGTATAGGAATAGTCTGCGAGTGCCGGCTATCGACTTTACTGCAGAAGTGCGATAGAACTGACGGCTAGCGCAGTTAGCTATAGTGTGCACCTATAAGATCCTTATTATTTTATGATTATGTTCATGAGTGTCTAGTGTTTGCCTTGGTGTGTTTACTCTCGCGTTGCGTATTGTTTTGTGTCTAAACTCTATGGATTCACCAGCGTAAGCTGACCCGTTTTAGCATGTATTCTCAGGTTCATTTCGTTAGCTTATTTCTAGATGCGCTTGGCAAGGGGCATGGTCATAGAAGACTCTGATAACTAATTGGGACCGCTTTAACTAACTTATGGGCCTATTTCTGCACTATACTTATATCATGTAAACTTTATGCTTTTGGTAACAACTCTTATTCTTAATAAATGAAATAAAATCCATTCTTTGTACCTTATGTTGTGATACCAATATACACCCCAATGCATGTATGCTTCCGCTGGACCTGATTTTGGGGGTGTTATAGATTGGTATCAGAGCCAAGGTTATTGAGAATTGGAAATTTTAAAACGCAAACTATAACCACCTTTATGAAAACCTAATTCTATGACCGCCACGTGCCTTCCTGCCAAGCCGCCGCTTATCTGGTAATTCTGTTTATGGTTTATTTGGTTAGTGTCTAATGATCTATTTTCTGATATACGTGTCTATCTTGTGGATGATTTAAATCCACCAATGGTCACTACTCACTATAAGTATCTCTACATACTTATACACACACCGTACCTATCGCGGAGTTACGCAATCCCTTGCGTAATCTCATTTATGAATTTCAATTATGTACACTTGTTGTAGTCTTGGGAATGATTTTGGGATATAAAGGACATACTACTAGTATAACTAGGCTGGGTATTTCAAAATTCATTGAACCTCAGGTGAATGCAGACTGATCACCTACATTCAACCAGGGACAGTGGGACATAGCCTGATCACCTATGTCCGGCTCAGAGGTGAATTTTGCAATACTTGGGGTAGTTATAACAGAATTATGTTCGAGTTAGAGTCTGATTTTAAGAATGTTGGGTTTTGTGTCAGTTCACGGGAACTAAACATCACCAAAGCCTGCACTTACACACGACACACTGGCATCACAATATCGCATGAATCGTAATGCTTCTGGAGCCGCTAAACGTCCTCGTTTATGTGGAATTCGCGCTTGTCGCCGCCGACCGTAGTTCCCCTAGAATCGGGCTAGACCCGATTGGCACCGTTTACATCCGAGTTGCTTATCGTCATAAGCCACGTCGATCTTATTGGAACATTTGGACTTAGTTTCGGTTATTATTGGAATTAGTTTAAGTTATGATTGGATTTGGTTTAAACTATCCTTGGATTTGGATTAAGCTATCACTGGAATTGGTTTAAGCTATGATTAGAATTTGTTTAGGCTACGATTTGATTGGGTTTAGACTATTATCGGATTTGGTATTATTGGAATTGAACTAGGCTATCATTGGATTTGCTAAGACTACCATTGGAACCGGTTTAGGCTATGTTTGGATTTGGCTGACTTCCTAAGATTTTCGACCTCGTTCCGGAATTGGATTCGTCATTTAGCCTTGCTTCGTTTATAGCCGTGTCACAACCATCTCTACCCAGAGTCCTGTACTCAATCAACGTTGTTTGTTTTCCTAATCGATGATGTTCGTTTTCCCCGATCGATGTTGTTCAAGCAATGATGTTTTAGCGACGATGTTCAATCGAGGTTGTACTTTCCGCCTCTAACCTAAGTATCATACTGAGTTATCCGACTGAACGTCCTCTCACAGAGTTGTACTCTAAACTTTCTAACTTTCCGTTCAGTAGAGATTCCGTGCTCGACGGAAATCTTAAGATCTTAATGAGTATCCTGAACCGCGTTTCATGGGACAACCACCTAAACTTCTTCTCGACCTTCTAGAAATAACCGTTATGTTAGTATAAATATTACGGTTTTTAAACTTGACGGTCTCTTCGATTTTAATAATGATAAACATGTAACTTGTAGTACAAAATGTAAAATGCACAAGTTACTCGTAACTACGAATCATCATCTCAAGACTTGTATGGACTTGAATAATTGGATGGGCCAAGCATACAAGACTTCTACACATGGAATTAGTTAATTGGATCGGGCCAAGCATGCATATGGAATTAACAAAATGGAACGGGCCAAGCAAACAAACAAGCCCGTTCGGGGCCCAATAGTAACCAGCCCAACAAGGCCCATCAAGACCCAACAATGCTTTGGAATATTCTTTGGCATATTCCTTATGCTTTGGAATATTCTTTGGCATATTCCTTATGCTTTGGAATATTCTTTGGCATATTTCTTATGCTTTNCATCGCTCGATTCTTTGGTAGCCAAAACAAGTTTTGAGCATACACCAAGGGGGAGTATTTGCAAATGTCAAAATCATTTGAAATCGTTGCCGCATCTACATACTTTGTTGCTTATAAACTAACCCTTGATGTAGGTTAAGCATTTGCAACACATTTGATTCATGGATATGCTAATGTCCATGGGGATGCAATGAAGCTAGGGGGAGCTCGTAAGTAGTTGGGTGCATGGTTCGGAGTTGGTTAAACCATGGCAAGAGGATCAAGGCTTCACTAGGATGATGCAAGCTCACTTACTTGAATGATGGGATTCGGGATCTTCTAATACATTCGGGGATAATCCTTCAACCTAAATGCTCAAGTCTTCTTCTCAAGTTGTTCTCTCAAGTTGCCTTCTCAAATATTCCTCTCAAGATTATTTCTCAAGTCTTCGTCTATATGATCAAGTTATCATCTCAAGTCGTATGCTTGGGTCTTCTTCAAGTCATCTTCTCAAGACATCTCCTTTCAAGTTATCTTCAAGCATTCTTCTCAAGACATCTTCTCAAGTCTTATGCTCAAGTCCTTTACATTGGCGACACCTTTTTGCTTTGATAAAAGAGGGAGAAGGGAATGTGAACGAGTAACTTTTACATTTTAATGAGTGTTACGCTTTACATATTTGTCATCATAAAAAAGGGGGAGATTGTTAGTATAAATACTACGGTATCTAAACTTGACGGTCTCTTCGGTTTTAATAATGACAAACATGTAACTTGTAGTACAAAATGTAAAATGCACAAGTTACTCGTAACTACGAATCATCATCTCAAGACTTGTATGGACTTGAATAATTGGATGGGCCAAGCATACAAGACTTCTACACATGGACTTAGTTAATTGGATCGGGCCAAGCATGCATATGGACTTAACAAAATGGAACGGGCCAAGCAAACAAACAAGCCCGTTCGGGGCCCAATAGTAACCAGCCCAACAAGGCCCATCAAGACCCAACAATGCTTTGGAATATTCTTTGGCATATTCCTTATGCTTTGGAATATTCTTTGGCATATTCCTTATGCTTTGGAATATTCTTTGGCATATTTCTTATGCTTTGGAATATTCTTTAGCATATTCCTTATGCTCTGGAATATTCCTTTGGCATATTCCTTATGCTTTTGAATATTCTTTGGCATATTCCAAGATCTCATGAGTCTATAAATAGAAGGCATTTCTCCACTTCTTGTGCGCGATTTGCAAGCATCGAAAAAACACACACATTGATTATTTCATCATAGAAGTAGTGGCATGAAGAAGTAGTGTAGTCATGAAGAAGTAGTGGCGTGAAGAAGTAGTGTAGTCGTGAAGAAGTAGTGGCGTGAAGAAGTAGTGTAATCGTGAAGAAGTAGTGACGTGAAGAAGTAGTGTAGTTGTGAAGAAGTAGTGGCGTGAAGAAGTAGTGTAGTTGTGAAGAAGTAGTGGCGTGAATAAGTAGTGCTAAGTAGTGAATAAGTTTTTTAGTGACTAGTGGTGTGAGATTGGTTCTAGCTAGGATTAGAAACCGACATTTAGCTTTGTGTCGTTAAATTGGTGTAAGCAAAAGTGTGTATGGATTTCTCCGCCTAAAGGGAGCTTTTGATTAGTGTTGTGAACTCTCGAGTAGGTGACTCGGGGAGTGGAGTAGGGCAAGGAAGGTTTCCTTGTAGCCGAACCAATATAAATCATCATGTCCGGTTTGCATTTCCTTTCTCTTATCTCCTTTCATTTATTCTTGCATTTATCGCTTTATATCTATCCTTGCCTATATGTCTTAGTTGTTGCTTATATTTTTGTGATGTTGATTGTGTTGTAGATAGAAGTTAATATTGTGATAGGATGTATAATTATATGGTCCAATGGACTTAGATGTATTATTTACACTTCTCATGTTGAGTTCAACTTAATCGATAATTTGATACAAAACATTTTAATATTTTAAAAGGAAAACTTATTCACATAAAGATCAAACAAAGTTCCATTCATAAAACTAAGCTTTTATAACAAATCTAAAAGGAAATACATAAAATTGATCATATTGACGTTTTTATACTAAACTCTATTTAAAGGTTTTTCAAATAAACAATTGAATAAATTCGAACCAATATTTTGAAACCAAGTTTTTCGTAATAAATTAAAAAGATGTAAAACTATTCAACCCCCCCCCCTTCTAGTTTTCCACACGTTATTGATTAGCCCTAAACGGTCAACTAAAGTCAACCACGGATGTGGTCAACATAGTCAAACAGCCTAGGCCAATGCTCCGGTGAGTATAAGGTTCCCCCGGGTCGTTATGTCCAAGCGAGGTGTGAATGGTATTAAAACGACTTGTGATCGGGTGATTTTGAATGGAAAAAGGATAAGAGTGATTATACGGATGAATATAAAAAGAAAATGATTAAACAAAGCAATATCAACAAACAAGTAAAATATAGTATCCTAGAAACGTTTTAAAACTGAAAAACGTACGTTTAAATTAAAATAACGTAAACGTACACAAATGAAAAGTGAAACGGGAGCAAATAAAGTCCTACAAATGAGAAAATTACTTTTCTACAATTCTAGTGACAAAATAAAATTTTAAGAAAAAGAAAAATATTTTTTAAGACTTTTTAATTATTTAATATTAATTAATTACTAATTATTAATCAAACTAATTTAAATTAAAATAAATACTAAACTAATTTAGATAATTATGAAACTTTTTATACAACTAATTAACTATTACAGGAGTCCTAAAAAATATAAAAAACTCCTAAACTTATAAATAAACTATTTTAGATATTCATTTACTTATTATTAATTAAAAACTAATTAGACTAAATTAAATAATAAAAATAACAAATTAACAGTAAAAATTATGAAATTTTTTCTATAAATACTATATGATAGCAGAATACTAGGAAAAATATAAAAAGTTAGATAAGCCCAATAATATGCTGAATTGGGCAAATAAGCAGTTTAAATAAGCACTTAGAATAAGCACTTCTACATAAAATTGAACCAAAAGATTAGGGAAGGTGTAATAGACCTTAAAAAACTTAATTCAAATCAAAAATCTCAAATAAGCCCTGGCCTTAAGCCAGAAAGCTCAGCCGCAAGTGGGCAGATATGGCAGCCTAAGGTCCTACTTCTAACGTATATTTAAGCACCCAAATAAGCTGATTTTGGGGAAAACAAGGGGACAAATGAAAGATGGCCAGGAGTGATTATAGAAACAACAATAAGATCAAGCTAAAACTCACTAACGAACATAATGCAAGCCAATGAAAATGAGCTTATGAAACTTAGCAGCCAACAATTAAGCAAAAAAAAAAAATAATAATAATAAAATAAGCAAATGCCAAATGCTAACACCAACATAAACAAACACAATCTCAATGTAATCAACTAACAACAACAATGAACAACAAGAATCAAGCTTGAACCATGAATCAAACAAGTTCCTATGCATACTGATGCACATCAGCAGCAACAAGCAGTGAATAGGCAACTTGGAGACACAAAATAAGCTAGCAAACAGGCCAATGAGGCCAAACAAAGTATAGACCACACAAGTCCCCCTAACAGGCTTCCCAAATCACCCAAGTTCAAGTCATGAGGTCCATTATTGAACAAGATAGGATCAAAAGAAAAATGGGTCAATTTTGGTTTAACTGGGTACAGGGCAGAATTGGGCCAAAATAAGCATGAAAATAAGCAGTATAAATAAGCACAAGAGGACAAATAAAGCACATGAACAAAGAGATGGGACAATAAGCTATCCAAAACAGCAAATATCAAGCCTTAAGCTTCACTGTGGAACAAGCTATGGCCAAAGGAAAAGTGGTTTTTTTGATACTTTGCTGTCAACGAGTTTTGCAGCTCGAAAAAGGGCTTTCAGCCCTTTAAAAAAAATCTAATAATTAAAAAAAATACCAGTAACTAAACAATCTATAGGAGTACATTATCCCAAAATTTTATTCAATTTGGTGGAGATATGAGAAAATGAAAAATCAAAAACCAACCAGCTGTTGGGCGAATCTTTTGAAAAACAGCGTCAAAGATAAGCACCAATAAGCAGTTTAGCTAGCTAACCAAAAATTATAAAAAATACTATAGCAAGACAAGCAGCCAAATATCTAATATCCAAAAGCACAAATCATGAAACTCAATATTAAACCCTATAGGAAAATCCAAAGTTTATTCAAAAACTTTTTTTCTAAAAACTTTGACTTTTTTACATGAACACTAAGTTTGACTTTGGTGAGATTTAAGTGATCCTAGTTAATTAAATAAGTTATAATTAGCTACAATGAAACTAATTTAAGCAAAATAAGCAAGATTTAGACCTAATGTGATGATCTAGACTCGTGAATTCCTCACAGTTAAGTAGGTAAAAGAGATTGAAAGCAGTTTTTGACTTTTGATCAATGAGGTACAGGTTTATTGCTTCTATTTCACAACAATAGACCTGAGAATAGAGTCTAAACAACTTCCAACCAATAACTCTCACAAGAATGCAATCAAACAGGTAATTCCAAACACCCCCTTAGTTAACTGTTTTTGGTTTTCAAATGCAAATGGTGGTTAAAGCTAAAACTAGGAAAAAAAAACATAAGAACAAATAGCTACACTACATTCTAAATAGCAGAAATCAATAACTAATAGTATTAAAAAACAATCAACGAGCACAAAGCAGTTTATATCACTAAAATTGGAATGAGAATGGGGAATTGGTAACTTACCTCAAACAGGTGTGAAATTCACATTTGAGTTCACCAACAAGCTTTTCAAACCAATATACCACACAAATCCTTACTAAATCAGCTTATCACCCATATTGAGCTTATGTTGACTTATACGTTGACTTTTTGAAATTTTGCAATTTAGACAGATTGAATAGCTATAAACTTACATAAAGCTTATGGACAAACTTCTAAAACAGTAATAATGCTTAAACAACCACTAATAAGCTGAATGAAAATTCAAGGCATAAAAGTGAATACGAATTGTAAGGGAAGTAAACTAGAATTTATTTTATAAAAACTTGAGAATTACACTAATTAAGCTGAGAACTTGAATTAAAGGTTAAAAATTATGACTGGAAAATGAAAATTACATTTGTTCGACCCTAAGTTACACTAAAAACTACTAACTACTCCCTTCCTCCTTCTTTCTTCTTTATAGATAACTTCTAGGGTTCCTCCAAGTTGTCCGTGACTTTCCCACTTGTAATCTGAGCCTTTGGATAACTGCTTTTCATCCTAGCCCTTGATTCTTGTTTTGGCGCCAAAAAGTCTTGTGAGTTGGTAGGAGCAGTTTGGGAGCAATTAAAACATATTGGAAGCTTGTATTGGTAGAGGGGACAGGAAAGGTGAGGTTAGGTTAGCAAGTGGAGAGGAAACCAGGTGGTTTTGGTGGAGGTGGTGAGGGAGCAGTGAAGGATAGGAAAAAGTGTAGGAGAGGTGGTATTTGAATGTGGGTTTGACCACAGTTATAAATAACGGGGTGTGTTTGTTGGGTTATAATTAAACAAAGGGTCCGTTTGTGTTTATAAGTAGTTAAGTACAAGGACCAATTGTGTAATTTTCTGATTTTGAGGTGGTGTTTCTGCCAATCTTCCAAAGTTGATATAAGGACCAAACTTGCCATATGTGAATAGTACAAGGGTTATGAAAGTTATTTTTCCAATTTATAAAACCCAAGGACTACTTTTGCCATTTTTGAAACTTGAGGGGCCTAAGTTGCCATTTGATAAAAAGTTTCATTCAAGGACCAATTTTGACAAATTTGAATAATACAGGGACCTTGAATGATAATTTTCCACATTTTGAATACCAGGGACTAATTCTGCCAATTTATGAAAGTTTAGAGACTGAAACTGCCAATTAAGCAAACTTTGTTCGTTTTCCATCTGTTTTTAAACATTTTGCATTTGAGACATATAAAACACGATCCTTGGATATTTTCTGAATTTTTATGCGTTTTTGATTGTTTTCAGATGTTTTGCGGTTCATATTTGACCAAAAATGATGAGTGTTTGAGCACTCATCATTATCCTCGCTATCCTTTTCCATTAGTAAGCTATGTCGTAAGCGAAACATTGGAAGTAGATTTCGCGCCTGTATCTGAATAGTCGTTGACAATCCCACACCAACTTTGATAATCCTACTGATCGCGGAATTCTAAGCGGTGAAGCTTGTAAACCACGGGTCGTAGTCCCAACGAGGGTTGAAATTGATCTCGTCGTTCAAAACCGTGAGTTATGTGATGTGAATGGTTTAAAGATGATTTGTGTTTTGTTTACACTATGAAACTTTGTTTAAAAATTAACAAAAGTAAAAACGTATTTAGAGAAACTAGGATAAATGGTAAAAGAAAACATAAACTATAAAAGAAATAAAAGAAAGGAAGAAAGATTAAACAAAATGAAAGAAAGAAAAATAAACTAAGAATGTAAAATGTTTTTGGGTTTTTAGGTTTAATTAATAAAAAGAAAAGTGTAAAGCT
>LBNU01023220.1:75409-101510 GCA_014162995.1 Artemisia annua
CCCCCCCCAAAAAAAAAAAAAAAAAAAAAAAAAAAAAAAAAAAAAAAAAAAAAAAAAAACTTATGTCATCCTAGTTCAGTGAGTGTTTTAACATTAACTTTTTATAGTTTTTCTTGACATAATTATAATTTAGGAAATGATTCATTCTAGTAAAACTTGTGCCCGTAAATCCTCATAATTGTATGCATATCACTATATTGAAGTGATTGCAGTGTGAAAAGATGAACCAACTTTTGCATTTTGCAAATTCAAAATACGTGTTACTAGAAAGATTGATAAAATTGTTTTTAGATAGATACCGTATAATATTATTCTTGTTAGAATTTAGGTGTGTGTGAGCGGGTAATATTCAAACAATTTGGATCCTAAATCGTGTAGAGATCAATTTTAGATAAAAGTATTTCGATCCTATATGCTTCAGGTATCACAAAATCTTTAATTGGATAATTTAAAGAATCAAACTTTCTTTCTAAGACACGAGAGAACAAAACGATACACGTAAAGTTTTTATGTAAATTATGTTTGGAAGAGATCAAATCTGTTATATTAACTCAACCGAAAGTTAGTTATTTCGGTTAAAAGCAGTTGGCGGGAAGAGTCACAACTCTTGATACAAGTTGTCTTTTGGTGTGAAAAACCGCTTGGAGGGAAAAAGAGTTAGTAGCCGAATTCCAAATAAAAGGCTCTGCCCCTTTACCTCGCAAGGGGTCGCGGCCCCTTTGACCCTGTTTTGGCGGCATCAGTCTAGCTATAAACATCTTTTAGCCCACTATTCTGTTTCTCATATGTCCTTTCGTTGGCTTGTTGCATAACAAAATGTCCTTTCAAATTAGGAAGATATTATTTTCCCTTCAAGGGCAAACATAAACCTAAGATACAAAATTAAGAGCTCGAAAGAAAGCAACCAACAAAGACACAGAAACACAATACTACGAAAGAAACAAAAATGGCACTTGGGTTGTAAATCCTAACACTTAGATCACTCCCATCCATAACCCAGGTTAAAGTTTAACACACTGTCACGTTAGCGCCACATCAGCTTTAACACTTTCACATTAACTCACAAAAAAACACCCTCATTCATAACTCAGCTTTAACTCAAATATTTTCAAATTCAACCCTCAACTAAAATTAAATTTCATTTAATAACTAATAAAACACAACTTATATTAATACTTAAAATTTAAACACACATTAAACTTAAAACACGAACTACAACAAACATGAAACGTAAACTACGATAATTAAACATAAAACTACGAATCAAGAAAACGAATCATCCGACACATAGCCCTCGTGACTCGAATACGAGGCACTCGAATCATCCTCACTCGATGGCACACGGGGCAATCCTATTTGTATTCGCCATTCTGCTCAACGGTGTCATAATTCTCAATTTCAGGTCAATTTCCTAAGTCCCGACATTTCCTATTCATTGAATTTCAATTCAACATTTCACGTAAACAGGGTTTACGGATATTCATTTGACGAAACCGGGTAGGTTAAGTCACATTATCATTCATCGTACATTTCATAGACTAGGGTTAGTCTACATTGCATCACGACATCATTTGCATTCTATTCCACTCGTAGATTATATATTTTCAAGTTACACTTATTTATTTATATAAGTCATGTTATTAGTTTTTAACCTAATGTACCAAACAAATTCCACTAGGGCACTAATATATTTTTATATTAGTTATTTTTCCACTAAGGTTATAAAACTATATATTATTTATTTTTGGTGGATAACCAAATAATAAACACTTACTTGAACTTATATATATAATAATTTGTATTAACAAAGTGATACCTATCAAAATACCTAATGTATATGAAAATTATATTTTTATAATTTTTACAACTTTATTATATTCCGTATTGTCCCGTTATATTTTATTTTTAATTAACCCGGTACCCGGTAACGCTAAAATACCAAAACTATGCACTAAACGGTACCCCGTAAAACAAAGTGGGACAAAATTGTGACAAGCCTACCACCTCTTATGAGGTGGCCGGCCAAGGTGTCCATAGGGACACATGGTGCTCTCTTAATCTCTCAACTTATTCCACTAACTCTAACATACTAGTAACTTTTGCATGTAAGAATTTTAGATCAAGAAAAATTACTACTCTCTTGTCCTCCTTCCTCCTTGCTCGTTCCAAATCCAAAGACCAAAGGGAGACCAAGTTTTTCAAGTACAACATTTTTAACAAGACTTAGAGCACATCCATTACAAGATTTTGCAATATAAACCTATGGATTGTTAGGTTTTTCTTCATAAAAGTTATAAGCTTTCAAGTAAGTTTATCACCTATTTTTACAAGTTCTACCAAAAATTTCCTTGCAAGGTTTATGTACTTTTGTCATTTTTTGAACTTGCATATTGAAGTCTATACCACAAAACCTTAGTTTCTATCATTTTATGTGTAAAATGGATTTCTTATGGACCCTTGGAGAAATGGTTGAAGTGATGATGTTAGGGAACCCATGACACCCTAAGAAGGTGTATGGTAGATTAAGGGATGAGTTGATGTTGTTAGTAGTGGATTTGGACAAGTACTAACTAGGAAAAATCATTTTTGGAACCATATATAAACCTACTGTCCTCATTTTCAAAATTGGAAAAATTCAGTGAGTTTTGGTAAATTTTGGACCCAAGATATAGAAAATACATTCTTAGACGAAACTATGGCCTTTTGAATCGCTAAAAACGGACTTATAACGAAGGAGATATGCCAAAAACAAAATTATACTAGGTTTATATAATTTCCGGAAATTAGTGTGCTGATGTACGAATTTATTTGGCCAAAAGCGAGCCTTAGACCTATTCAAAACTTGCCAAACTATTGAAAATATGTTAGTATACCTTTTTACCTTTTCGGGGATATAAAGAACTTGAGAATCGGCCTTATAACGAATTAGTTATGATTTTTCGAAAGTTATTGTTTTCACTAAAAGACCACAAGCACTTTACTCAGAAATTTTTGTAAGTATACCCAGAAACACCCATGTTGAGAGCTATTTTCCCGTCAATTGAATCAGTTCTGGAGTTTTGGACTTCAAGGAACAAAAGTTAGAGCACCTGGCCTAGTTTTCAAATCAAAAAGCCGTTTGTCATTTGGACTTAAAATGAGTAATCTACAGCTATCCAAACATTGATAAAAACTGCCCAGAAATGGCAGTTTTAGCCTGAAAACACCATACTTTTCGACCATTTATCATAAAATCTAGACACTTTGAGCAAAACTTCACTCCTGAACATATTTAGGCTTGGGGCTAAGCTTTCCAAAAATACCAATTTTATTTCCTGACTCTCAATATTCACTGATTTACAACTAGTTTTCCGAAGCCATTTTTAGCCGTATTTCAAAAATTGTCTAAGTGTTATACTTTACGTCTAAAACCTATATTTCACTATTATTCACTATATAACTATTGTATAACATTATTAGACTATATGAACATGTAATATTCATTATGACCTTATACGAAGATATAAATCATAATTTCGACAACAATACATATTTTGAATACAAAACGAGTAGTATAGATTATTAGTGCAAGTGCATACATGAACCCATTTCATAATCTAAATTAGATTACATGCATTCATTTTAGGTTGCGGCTAGGAGTTGCACCTCATTTCTTCAGTTCATACATTCCCGATTGTACCATCCCTTGAGGTGAGTTTTCATAGCCCCGTTTACATTTTTATTGTTTTCAAATCCCACGGGGGAGAATACATTGCACCATTTTTCATACGAGCCTAAGTATCAAATCCATATACATTACTTAAGTTACTACATTGCCATGTTTTAAGTCCCCTATCATGAACCGTTAATTGTATTTAAGCGAGAGTGAGTGGATAGATCTATTGAGGGTGACGCCTCCATCCGTGTTGGGGTTACCAACAGTCAAACGGATGCATTTCATTTGATCATTGTTAGAGTGTCGGGCAAAACACTCTGAAGGGGCATTACCTACAGTCTAGCTTCGGGGTCATGAGCTTAAGAGATAATGTACAATTTTATCAATTATGTGACAGTTCGTCATTCCATTATGTGACAGTTCGTCATTCCATTTTGTGACAGTTCGTCATTCCCTTATACTTATGGTTATCGTACAATATTCATTTTCATAAACCTATGATTTCTCACCAACATTATTGTTGACCGTTTTAGCAATGTATTTTCAGGTTACTAAGATAACAACATGTGACTTGCATATGGACCATCATGGAGTCGAGGAGTCGACGCGTCTCACTGTTTACTTCAATGCACTTATGAACCGTTTGATCTTGTCGTTTTTATTTTCAATAAATGTGTAAAACCACTTGGGACCTATGTTGTAAACTTTTATGTTTTTAATAAAATGATCAAACGTTGTATTTACAAAACGACACTTTAGGTCGTTCAATGTAACCTTGTATGAGATGCCATGATCGTTACACCCGGGAATTCAATTCCGCTGCCATTTAACAGGTAAATTTAGGGTGTGACAAACGGTTTCTCCGAGCCTGTTTAGCTCTTAAGTACGCCTCACGAGCTCTTGCCGCATGTTCTTCCTCTGCTTGAACATGTAACAATTCTTGCATATCTTGCAGAAACAGTTCTTCATTAGTCAACCCTCTCCAAATGGGTTGGTTTTCCACCGGTGGATTGTTCACCGGTTGATCGGGTTGTTGTTGGACAACCGGTGGATTGGGCACCGGTTCATTATCCGGTGTGAATACCGGAAAGATGTCTTCCGGTGGAGTGTTCACCGGTGCATTCGGAATCATGCTGGAGCTTGAGAATTGCTGGAAAAAGTCATGGTGACTTGGGAATTGCTGGGAGAAGTCACGGTGAGTTGGGAATTGTTGGGAGAAGTCACGGTGAGTTGGAAATTATTGGGAGAAGTCTTTGCGAGACATTGTTATGGAGATAGTTGATAAATTTTATGTGTGTTTGTGTGAGTTGTGTATGTATAAAGCAGCCAGGGGATAAGCTTATATATAGGTGAATGTTTGAAATTCAAAATTTAAATTTGAATTTGAAATTTATCCGCCCTTTTTTTCCATACGTTTTTGTAATTTGAATTTTGAATGTTTATGCACACATGTTTCTGAATTTGAATTTGAAATTTAAATTTATCCCGCTCTTGTTTTGAATTTGAATTTGAAATTTAAATTTGAATTTCTAAATACCCTTGAATTTGAATTTTGAATTTAAAATGTATCCCACCTTTTGTTTGAATTTTGAATTTAAAATGTATCCCGCTTTCAATAAACCCCTATTAATACCATACGATACCATTCAATTTTTCACACACTTCAATATCTACATCATTTTACAATGAATAATCGTTGGTCAATGGAAGAAGAAAACTTGCTAGCTAACGTATGGCTTGATGTTCACGAATCTAGAGACCTTGTGAATGAACATTCTTTTTGGAGTGACGTTACACAAAGGTTCAACGATCAGACTGATGGTGAGCACCATAATAAAAATAGTATTACGGCTCAATGGAATAGAATCAACCTTGAATGTCGTAGATATAATGCTATTTACAAAGAGTTGCAGCGTACAAGTCAAGACCCTTGTCATCTCAGCAATGCAAACCGAATTTATCATGAACGCCATGGTGGGAGAGGGTTAAAATATCAACATGTGTGGTTCATTCCGAGAAACACGTGGGCATGGGACAGAGACGATGAGTAATGGTGTTTTATGTTAAGTATTTCCGTATCGTGTCTTTCTGTTTTCCGTATCGTGTTTTATATTAAGTATTTCCGGATCGTGTCTTTCTGTTTCCCGTATCGTGTTTATTTGTTTCCTGTATCGTTTGTAACTTGGTGTAATGTTGCTTTGAAAATGGTTAGGGAACAAGTGTTGCAAGTGTGGGAGGAGAAGTCGGATCTCATCGACAATTACAAATCTATATAAATCGTATCGTTATTTTACGTTTCGTATGTTTCCGATGTCATGTATTGTATTTTTAATTTAATGAAATGAATTTAGTTTATTAACGGCTATTTTAAATCTAGTTATCTCGCTCAACTATGCCGTTTAAGAACTAAAGGGGGTGTTTTGTAATTCCCATTTTCTTTTAATCCAAATGTTAGAAACTTTAGAGGGGCCAAAAGTGTCAAAAAAAAGTTTTTTTTTTTTTTTTTTTTTTTTTTTAAAAAANAAACCAAAATTAAGATAGCATATGGTTGTATGCTCAGTTCAGAAAATTCTTCACTGGTCATATGATCATATGGTATTTCAGCATATGGTCATATGCTTGCATCAAAGTTTTAATAAAGAGCTTTCAGATTTTAGTCGTTTTCATAAAATCATATAAAATTAACTGTAGCTCCGTAGAAATCGTGGCACCTATTGTTTTAAAGGTAACTGAGTCTACTTTCATATAAAAATACTTTTGAAGTTTGCATCTTACCAGAAGTATAAATGAATACTTAAAGTGTAACAGAAGATCAAAGTCGGTAACTTTCTTGTGTTAAAAAAAAATATTAAAAAAAAATAAAAAAATAAAAATAAAAATTGTCGAGTTTTTTTGCCCATGTTATTTTATCAAATAGTTCTTCTCAGATTTAGTTGGTTGAGCGTTTGCGTTAAAGGAATGGAACCGCACTTTGACAAGTATGTTACAGAATCTGAATTTAACAAGTAATCTTTGTATAAGTTCGTACTTGAAAGTGTTTTAATCAATGTTTTAAAAATCGGTTTTTTACTTGACCCGGCCGAGCCACCGGATCACGGTTCAATCGGCGGTTCAAATGGTTTTTTTTTTCTCAAAACCGCCTTCCGATCATCTGATCGGGTCACGGTTCAACCGGCCGAGTCAAATCGGGTTTTAACTAGAAAGACATTTGAAGTCAAAGTGGTCAACATGGAGTTGATTGGCAACTGTTACACGTGGAAGAATAGTATGTTTTGGGTTCCAACGTTTACCCAAAATCATATATATGAAGAGAAATTAGTTTTTAAATCAGATATTTTATTTTGCATAAGACTCTTATCTTGTAAAGGAAGCTAAGGTGTAGCAACTATTTTTTTTTTTTTTTTTTTTTTTTTTTTTTTTTTAACAGCGGATTTTTATTAAAAACTAGTAAAAGCTAAGCAAAATTACAAAGAAGCTATAGTAGCTAAAGAATTTTGCAACCAATCTATCCAAATAAATTTAAACTTATGATTTTTAATGAAATCTGCAAGAACGATTGAGAGACAATATTGTCCCAAAGCACCGCCTTCTTAAGGGAAGGATTAGAAAAAACCAATTGATTGCGGAAACTCCATATAGACCATAAAAGCGTCCCTCTCACTCCTTCAAGAAACAACCTCGCCTTATTCGTAAGAAGCAATGAATCAAGCCACGTGAACCGCTGAGATGTTCGTACGAAAAGGAATGTCTAGCTCCCACCATCTAGCCAACAAAGCATACAAATCCTTAGTCATCTCAAATGTAAAGAAAATACGATTAACTTTTTCAACATTTCTTGCCATATGTGACATAGAATCGAACCGACTTCAATACCTTTACTGTCCATACTGTCCATCTCACATGTAGTAATTTGTTAATTACCATTTGATGTCCCATTTCATAATGAAATACTCCTTACTCGAAAAGGCAACCAAAGAAATCGTAAAAATCAATGATACATAATAATAGCAAACAAAGAAATTGTGGAAGAAAAGTCAAGCTTATCAAACCGGTTATAAAAGCCACGAAATGTTTCACGTAAATAGAAGTAACTGGATAATAGTTATTTTGTTTTATAAAAGTATTTGATAGGTTAGTTGAAATTAAATTTTAACCTGTAAAATGATGTAAAATAAAATAAAAATAATGTTAGAATTTTAGAGCTTATTTTAGTAGCGTTAAAAAAAAGTATCCTTACACTTTTAATGTATGTTCTAATCACTTGTTGCCAACCAATATTATTATTTTTTTTAACCAAACACGTTAATTGATAAACGTTAACCACTTCTAAATGCTTCAAAATGTTGTGTGCCAAGTATGCCCGGAGAACCAAGTTAAGAGAAAAAAAATGTGAAAATCTGAAAGTAAAACATTGTCAAAGATGATACGTATAACTCGTGCAATGATCACTGCAAACCGCTAATCAATTTTCAAATAAAAAATTCGGGAGAAAGACTTTGTCTTTGCTCGACTTTACGAGCAAACACACTAATTACTTTTCAAATAAAAATTGAGGGAAAGGCTTTATTTTTGTTCGGCTTCCGAAGCATGAGCTTCTGGACCACTATCTACCACAAGTCAACCATGATAGCAACACTGGTCAACCACAAGCCTACGAGCCCTCTTACCACGAGCAAAACGGCCTCATTGCAAGTGCTTTACACTCTGTTCTCGAGTTTTGATTTTAGAGTGAAAGTGAAAGAAAGTGAAGAAAAAAAGTATGACGTGTTCTCAAGGTTTTTTTTTTCGGCCAAAATTTTCATCCCAATTTTGGCATGGGAATACTAGTGGCATAATTTTTATGACAAAATTACCCTTTGTTTATTTAACTTGAGACTCAATTAAATATATTATTAAGGACATAATTGACAAATAATATTTTTTTTCATCACTTTACTCCTTATTTTCTTAGAACTCAAAAGCACTAACAAACTTTTAACAATCTTTTTTTTTTTTTTTTTTTCCTCTATCATTTTCTATACTTTCTTTTACATTACTCTTCCCTCGAATAAAAACTTGAAAACACAATGTCAAAGAATGCTAAACATGATAGCTAGATTTTTTTCAGTCTTTTAAACAAAGAATGTTAAATATTCTCTTCATGTGATCATTATTACTCATAAGTCATAACTATTTATAATCATACAAATTTATAGGATATTTTATAGAATTTTTTTTTTTTTTTTTTTTTTTTTTTTTTTCAAAATAGACCAATAAACAAAAAAATAAAAAAGATTTCTTAAAATAAACCGGTGCGACTTCATTAAAAAAGTTTTGATGTGTCCCATTTTTAATTTGAAAATTATTAGTGGTTGGTGGGTTTTTTTTTCAAGAAAAGACAAAACTTGACCGCACAAAAGGACAAAATCATAGGTTGCACAAAAAATTGTAAATGGAGAGAGCTTACACACCGACCTATAGTACTTTATTAATAAAAAATATGATACATGTTAATATTAATAAGGTCGCACAGTCGGTAATCGCACCGGTTTATTTTGATAAATTACTTTTTTTTTCCTAGAAAATAGATCAAGGTTCAAAAATTGCTCAAGGTATTTTCCCTTTTTCATACGTAGATAAGTAGAAAGCTAATTTGACTTTTTTAAAACATTATATACAATCCTGATTTTCAGTAATTCAGTATTCACTTCAAAATAACCTACTTTGAAACAGAGTACCACTAAACGTACATTGATTTACATCAAAGTACATTATTCACCAAGTTTTAAGTTCATACAGCTATCTTAAAAATACAGAGCATCAAATTACGTCATATTCTGCATACCAGACATTTAAAATAATAAAAAGTACAAAAGGAAAAATAAATTAAATAAAAACAGATCCATTTAATCCTAGTTGGTGTTCTTTTTAATCAAGAACATGCAAACATTCATACATGATGTCAACGGCACGATCCAGTTCTTGCTCCGAGATGATCAGTGGTGGCACCAATCTAACGATATCTCCTTTCCCAGCGGTCAATATCAAAAGACCTGACTCTCGACAAGCATCCACAAGTGGAGAGGCCGAAACATCTAACTCGATTCCAACAATAAGACCAAACCCTCGTATTTCTTTAATGTGTGAATTTCCTCCTAGTTTTTTCTTTACGATATCTTTCAAGTAGGCGCCGTTCTTGGTCACACTGGCCAAAAAGGTTGGGTTTGATATTTTATCAAAGACAGCTATTGCAGCAGCACAAACAAGAGGCCCGCCTGCAAAAGTGCTTCCGTGATCCCCATAGTTGATGGCGGCATTCACTCTTTCAGTCACTAGTGCTGCTCCTATTGGTAAACCACCAGCTAGAGGCTTGGCAAGAGTCATGATATCGGGGGTTACACCAAAAGCTTCGTGTGCCCAAAGATAACCAGTTCGACCCAGCCCACATTGTATCTACAGTCAAACAGAGGATTTTTTTATTTTTTATTTTGAGAGAAATCTCAACCGGGCAATCATTAATTAATCTGGAATTAATAGATGAATGAGATGTTAACAAACCAGAAACAATTTCAACGCATTTATGTGAATGGGTCAATTTTAATTGCATTTTATTGCTAACTGATCATAGCTAGAAAAGAACACGTCAAACCAACACCAAGGTGGCCTAGTGGTACACCTTGATGTTCGTCCTCACAAGAGGTCTCAAATTCGAACCTCCCAAGGTAAACATCTAGAAGGGGCTTGAGAAAGAGTTCGGAAACGGTCACGGGGATACCCCAGTTAGGCAGCGTACATCTAAGTCAAAGACTCACCCTCCCAAAGTACCCTAAACTTGAAAAACCTCATCCGTTTAGAAAAGAGCATGTCAAACTGGGTAAAAAGTGTTTACTCATATTTAATATATTAATAACTTATAATGAATTATGTGGGTCAACCCAACCCGTTTTGACAGTCATCTAACATTCCTGTTACTTTTTTGGTCTAGGCAATTATGAAATAAAATTGTTCAGAATCCCAACAAAATATATTAAAAAACAAAACAATGATGCTCTTCGATTGAGGATCATTATGCATCGTCAGCATCATTCGACTTCTCGTGTAAATCAGAAAGTCTGATCTTCCTTGCCATTTCTACAGCCGCCTTTTGAATCTCGTGGCTGGAAAACAACACTTAATGAATCTCCTGGCTATTTTATCTCCGTCTTTGTAGAGAGTGTCATCTTATAAGCCCACAAAGTGCCTTTTCATGACACATGTTCTGATGGAAAATCAGGCATATCACTTTTCTCTTGTTAGGAGACTTATAAATGCATTGCCTTAGAATAGAAATGTGTTGCGCTTATGGAATAAAATAAAATTGTTTGCCTAACAAAATTAATTCAAAACAAAACGTTGAAGTTCTCAAAGGAGGCATTATGCATAGCCGGCATCATCTGGCTTCTTGTGTAAATCAAAAAGCTTGAACTTTCATCGCAATTTCTACAGCCTTTTGTACCTCGTTAATCGTGGCTCGAAGCCAACACTACCTGAATTTCCTGGTTATTTTCCCTCTATTGTTATAAAGACCGCCATATGCGGGAGATTAAGATGGCACTCTCTACAACAACAGAGGGAAAATAGTTGAGATATCCAGGAAGCCCTCGAGCCAGAAGGTGCAAAAGAATGTGGAAATGCCAAAGAAGATCAAGCTTCCTGATTTACGTGAAAAGCCGGATGATGTTGGCGATGCATTATGATCCTCCTTCGAAGAGCATCATTGTTTTGTTTCAAATAAACTTTGTTGGGTGTTAGCCAATTTTATTTTATTTCATAAATGGCTATAAAAATATATTTAAAAAAAAAGGTGGCTGAAACGCATCTATCATAAGGCAAGATGCATTCACAAGTTTCTTAAGCGATATGCCTGATTTGCCATAGGAACATGTATCATGAAAAAGCATTCTGTGGGCATATATAAGATGGCACTAACTACAAAAACGAAGGGAAAATAACCGGTAGATTCAGGAAGTGTCAGAGAGGTTCAAGAAAATGTAGAAATGGCGAAGGAGAGCAAATGATGCTAGTGTTGCATAATGGTCTTCCTTCGAAAAGTTTCATTGTTTTGCATTAAATAAATTTTGTTGGGAGTTAAACAACTTTAAAATTTTATTTCAATTTATAAATGCCTACACAAAAAAGAGATTAATATACTCAACTGAAAATTTTCTATTGTAAAGCAAGACGCATTTGCAAAGTCTAAACAGATAAACAGATTAACACGTGAATAACAATAGGAGCAAATTTTAACTTACGGCTTGTGATATGGAAATTATAACATTCTTCAGTTTTAACAAACTACAATGTCACAGTTTCAAATTAACCAATTGTCATCTCAACTGGCCTATTAAGTATTAACTTTGATCGAAGAGCCCTTCAAAAGAAGAATGTTGATACAAGATACCTCCAATTTGTACCGAGAACAATCCAACCCATTTCAAGTTAAATGCGTCAATTTGGATCGTAAATTGTGTCCAATGCCCCAATTGATAAATGAACATATTTTATAAACGAGTCAATGGGTCGTATTTAGACGTGGCGCACTCTGAGAATTGTGGAACAGGTCAAAATGAGTGATGATTAGTATGGGTCAAACAAGAAGGTTAAACCTACCCACAAACACTTGTCTTTGTTGTTGAATTTTAGAAACAATTAATATGTGAAGTATGATCACAAAACCAAAGTAACAATCTATTTTCTTATTAAAATGTTTATGAGTTGTATGCATTTAAAACACATTGCGGGCGACTTTGGACCAAGTCAACC
Organism: Artemisia annua; assembly: GCA_014162995.1. Lineage (NCBI taxonomy): Eukaryota > Viridiplantae > Streptophyta > Magnoliopsida > Asterales > Asteraceae > Artemisia > Artemisia annua. The sequence continues at coordinate 87,846 of LBNU01023220.1, forward strand.
TTGTTTCCAATTTACCTAAAAGGTAATAGTTTTGCCCATTGGAAAAATACAACCCAATAAACCTGTTTACCAATAAACAGGGTTTAAAGGCCACATGTAATCATATGGAACACGTATCAAGACTTGCCAAACTGCATTCCAAGCACTTAACTGAAAAAACTAGATTATCATCTTAGTAACTAACTTTTGTAATCATATTTAATACATTAATCAATGTTATAATTAGAATTGTGGAAAAGAGGTGTAAGTGAATTGATCCAACTCGACCCATTTTGACCGTACCATAATTTCTCCTTTGACAAAAACACAAATGTACCCAGCCTGCCCAATATCCCATCCGCAGTTTTCGGTCGACTTTTGTGAAACAAATATGTAAACAAACCTAAGCCTAAAACTTTGTAGAAACTTTGTAGAATTGCGTACTAATACCAAGAAATTATAAGTTACCATCTTACCTCGTCAAAAACTAGCAAAGATCCAGCTTTATCGCAAGCAATACGTAAAGATTTCAAGAACTCTTTTGTAGCACTGTATATCCCACCTTCCCCCTGAATAGGTTCCACAAATACCGCAGCAATTTTACCACTAGATATTAGTTCTTGAGCAGCATCAATATCCCCATATGGTAAGAAAGTAACTCCAGGCATCACGGGCTCAAAAGGTGTTCTGTAATGCTCTTTGCTGGTCAAGGCCAGAGCACCAATCGTCCTTCCATGGAAGCTGTTAGTAAAAGAGATAAATTCAGTAGGTGGACTGGGGTTATTGGGATGTGAATGTCGTTGAAACTTTCTTGCAAACTTGATAGCAGCTTCATTTGCTTCTGTTCCGGAGTTGCAGAAAAACACACGATCTGCAAATGAACTAGCTACAAGACGCTCAGCAAGATTCACCTGCAACGGTCCAACATATAATTCATCTGCATAAGATTGAAAAACTTCAATGTTTGCAAACAATTTACTTGTCGCACATGGAGCCTGATTCAAACTCTACTACATAGTAAAACTCATGGAAGACATTTAGAAAATGGTTATTTTGACAAGTTGGACAATATTTCTTATGCTTTATCCATTTTCTCGTAGATTTCTGTTAAATAAGAAACAAGTTCTTTTTAGTTTCATGCGCCTGACGGGTGCTTGATATACTATTATAGTTTATAAGTGACGCAATATCGAAGCAAAACGGTATATTCTAGCAAATAATAGACTATATTTACTCCGGCTTAATTCCCTTTCCATGTTGGTGATTTTACATCAGTCATTATATGTAATTAGAAAGGGGTTTCAGGTTAAGATCTAATGACGGTTATGAAATGTTGACTGCACACTCATATACTCTAATCTGATTCTGGTCACAAGAAATGACGAATGTCAAGGGAGCCGCACCCCCTTGCAAGGTCTAGAGGCAGAGCACCAAAACCTAAATGGTGTCCATACTCCAATGCAGTTAGTTGGCAGAAATCTTCCCGCCTACCAATTTAACCGCTTTTCCAGCCAAAACCAGCCAATCACAATGGTTGGAACCAGTTGCCCACAACCAGCTTGATATAACACATTTTTTGGTCTTAGGAAAACACAACCATTAACAAGCTCTATGTTTTTGCTCTCGTTCCCGTGGCTAGAAGCTTGAGTACTACTTTATCAAACCATAGATTTATTGTAACCTTAGGCACTGTGGGTGGAATATTACAATCTGAAAAAAGGGTGCACACAACTAGGCTCTCATCAAGTTTGTTTTGCTGATTATCACCGTTCCCAATAAGTGAGTGCAACGAAAGACTCCTAACAACACATGATTATCCAAAATTTTTACAAATCCCCCAATTCTAATTCTCAAAGCCACAAAAACAACTCAAAAATGGACATACAAATATCCACTATCCGATACTCTCTTCTATTATCTTATCAATTTTATCAGCTTTTTCATCCAATGATCTTTTCTTTTTTTTTCTTTTGTCTCTTCATGTGCTTTTGTGAGCTAAGCCAATTTGAAAATTATGAAACAAAAACATTACAAGTTTAGGACGTGTGATACACCATTCTTTATCATCAAACGTAATTTTATTCGTTCATTAATTGAATAAATTTCATCATTTTTTTCATAAGGTCTAATGTTTATTTTGGAGCAAATTGACTACGAAGATTTGATTATAGATATTGCATCAAGGATATCATAAGAATGACAATTGTACCTAATAACGTTGATATATATATTTTTTTAAACAACATTTTTTTAGACCCTATACCACTTATCTCACAAATGCCTCCAGCGAGGCTTGAACAATAACGTTGATAATTGGGTGTCACTTTTACTTTCACCCAAGGCCTCCAAATTCTCGAGGACGGCCCAGGAGGTAATGCCGGAAATTTAACCAAGTGCACATCCTACGCTAGTAACGCGGACAATAACTTTAGGACGAAGGGGGGCAATAATAATTCTTAAACACCTATAATCCAATACACATATACAAAATTATCAAAACTATATATATACCTGAGGGAGAGTGTGATAGATATTGCTAACATGAGCAAGCAAATTAGCCTGATGAGTAACAGCCTGAACCCAATCAGCATCCCCATGACCCAAAGCATTAACAGCAATACCCGAAGTTAAATCGATATATTCTCGGCCATTAATATCATACAATATACAGCCCTTGCCACTAGTGAGCACAACTGGAGTCCTGCCATATGTTCCTACTATCACTTTCTTCTCAGCTTCAATCACTTCTTCATGGGTTCTTTTTGTCTTTGGTTCTGACGACACTAATGTTGTTGTGTCTGTTGTGAGTTGTGCTTTGAGGTTGAGTTTTGTTGGGTGGATTTTGTGATGTTTGGAAACATGGGTAGTGATTGTTGTTTTGAGGTTGTGGTGAATGAGGTTGTTGTTTGAAATGTGGAGTGAGTTCATTGTGATTGTGATGGAATTTATAGAAAGTGGTTGTGGCTAGGGTTTATGAGGATTGAAACAGTTTGTAGGGAAGAAGAGTCAAAGACATGAATGTGGTTCGGTTACATACATAAATACATTAATACTCGTGTACACTTGTAACTCTTTTGTTGTTTTAGTTGTCTTTTAATGGTGGGTGTTTGGATTGCACTTTCTATCTATTTGTTATCTCTAAACTAGCTGACCATCGTAGACCTAACATCGACCGAGATCGAAAAAACTGACCGGATCGACCGAACCAAAGGACCATTAGTCCGGTCTCGGTCCTAACATTTTCTTTATTTCGGTCTCGATCCCGGTCCGCTTCGATTCGATTCGGTCCAGTCCAGTCTTACGTAAAAACCGACCATTATGCTTTCTTGAACTGGACCAACCGAAGGACCGGACAGGATCAGACCCACCCGGACCAGACCGAACACATTCGGTCCGGTCCACGGTTTAGGGTTTTGGTCGAATTTGGTCTCGATCCGGTCTGGTCCAGTTTTGAACCGATGCTCACCCTTACAATAGTTTATCGTTTTATTTTTGTTAAAATTTGAGAAAATAGTTTTTTTTTAAAGACTAGTTATAATGCCAGTGCACGCGCGTGTTTTTTTATTTTTTTTTTGAATGATAAATTTTTATTTATTAAAAAACTAATAATTTAATTTTTATTTTGTTTGATTTATGATTTTTAATTGTAGTTTTTTATAATTAAAGATAATCATTTAAAAAGTTTAATCTTATTGTTAGTTGCATCTTATCTATATTTTTTTGTGTTTTATCTTATACTTGTATAATATATCAACAAAACGAATTTAAAAACTTATAAATTAAAAAAATAATACTTAAAATATTACCTAATAAGAAAATATTTTTTTTTTCAAAATGTAAAAGTACCCGCAAGATCTAATTTGGTTCGTCATGGGGTGTCAATTCCCTCATCTAATTGTTTATTTTGTGGTGTCGATGAAGAATCCCAACAACATTGTTTCTTCTCTTGTTTCATAATTAAAATTATTTGGCGTAAGTTATGGAGTTGGTGGAGGTCTCCCCTATTTTACAATCCGTCTTTAGTAGATATTCTTAAAGGAAAGTCGGGGTTTATCGAGAACAAGTCGGTTGAAAAACTTTTCCATGCGGTGTGTATGGCATTTATTTGGCATGTTTGGAATTGGAGAAACAAAATTCTTCATGCTTCTTCGGACCACGAGGCAAATGCCATTCGTCATGAGGATGTTTTTCCTTCGGTGCAAAGATTGTCTCTTTTATGGGCTTATAATCGTTCTTCTAAGAAACTTTTTTCATGGGAAAATTGGATCCAAAATCCCGAGGAATTGGCTTCATCTTCGTTTCCCTAATTTTTGGGTTATTGGTGTTTTGTTTTGGTGTCTCTTTATCTGGTGCTCTATCTTAGAGCCCTTTTTTTTTGTTTTTGTTTTTGTTTGCCTTTGTGGCTTAATAAATTCTTTGCTTCTTCCAAAAAAAAGTATCCACTAGGTGTTTTGTTTTATTATATAAAAGATTCAAAAAACAAATATGCGTTGTTTATATTTTATAGCCAAAAGATTTATAGAGAACTCATATTTGCTATAGAACCAATAAACCATTCATAGACACTCATTTTTTTTATCAAAATAAAAAAAAATAAACTTTCACCCTTTTTTTAAAAAGTAAATATCTCGCAATCCGTAAATCGATACGCGAAAAAAAATACCATCGTGACGAGAATTAAATTATCTTTCTATAGACATGCATTGTTATATACTTTCGACGAATTTTTATTTTCGGCGAACTTTTTTTTCTTCAAAATTTCCGCCCCAAAAAGTTATATGTGATTTGTAAAAATCATATGTGATTCGTTAAAATCAAATCATATGTGATTTTTACCAATCATATATGATTTTTACAAATCAAATCACATATGATTAAATCATATGTGATTTGTAAAAATTAAATCATATGTGATTTTTACGAATTATATGTGATTTTTCTTGGCAGAAATCTAAAAAACGAAAAGGTCGTCGAAAAAAAAAGTTCGTCGAAAGTATATAACAATGCATATCTATAGAAAGATAATTTAATTCTCGTCGCGATGGTATTTTTTTGTAGTTTGAAGATTTACCGTTTGCAAGATATGTTGTAAAAAAAATGGAAAATGGTTTTTTATTAATTTAGATAAAAAAAAATGTGTGGCTATGATTGGTTCATTGTTTCTATGACAAATATGAGTTCTCTATATTGATCTCATCTCGTCTTATAATAATAAGAAAATTCATTTTTGACCAAATCGAAACATTCGATTAACCAATGAGAGAACTCGATTTTGCAATTGAGTCTTCTCATTTGTCATTGGTCCATAAGTACTAAATTTATATGATATTGTTGTTATCTCAGATGATGATTAAGACTTGTCTAACCTTAATTGATAAACGTTACACGAAACACTTAACAATAATATCTTAACCATAACTATTTGCTGCGATAAATTCTCGTCACTATGTAGGTACGCACCTTGTATTACAAATATATAAGGGTAAAAAAGTTTGAACTTTTTTTGGTTGCTTGGACGTGAAAAATTGGTAATTATTCAAATTTTTTGATTTTCGGCCACAGAGAATTCTTTTCCCGTTGCATTTAAAGATTTAACCCAAAAAAAAAAAAATATATGAAAAGCCTAATACATTTAAAGATTTAACCCAAAAAAAAAAAAAAATGAAAAGCCTAATAACAGTTCGTTATGGCCATGGTGCTCTGCCTATGGAGCCACAGTAATGCAGGCTCCGGTACATACCTTTTTTAAAAAAAATGGTAAACAGGTGATGAGAGGGTCACGATGGAAGAATAACTAGGAGTGACTTAGCGAATCAGTTGTGGACTCACGGAGGAGNATTCCCCAATTCTAATTCTCAAAGCCACAAAAACAACTCAAAAATGGACATACAAATATCCACTATCCGATACTCTCTTCTATTATCTTATCAATTTTATCAGCTTTTTCATCCAATGATCTTTTTTTTTTTTTCTTTTGTCTCTTCATGTGCTTTTGTGAGCTAAGCCAATTTGAAAATTATGAAACAAAAACATTACAAGTTTAGGACGTGTGATACACCATTCTTTATCATCAAACGTAATTTTATTCGTTCATTAATTGAATAAATTTCATCATTTTTTTCATAAGGTCTAATGTTTATTTTGGAGCAAATTGACTACGAAGATTTGATTATAGATATTGCATCAAGGATATCATAAGAATGACAATTGTATCTAATAACGTTGATATAAATATTTTTTTGAACAACATTTTTTTCAGACCCTATACCACCTATCTCACAAATGCCTCCAGCGAGGCTTGAACAATAACGTTGATAATTGGGTATCACTTTTACTTTCACCCAAGGCCTCCAAATTCTCGAGGACGGCCAATGCCGGAAATTTAACCAATTGCACATCCTACGCTAGTAACGCGGACAATAACTTTAGGACGACGGGGGGCAATTATAATTCTTAAACACCTATAATCCAACACACATATTGACATATACAAAACTATCAAAAGTATATATACCTGAGGGAGAGTGTGATAGATATTGCTAACATGAGCAAGGAAATTAGCTTGATCAGTAACAGCCTGAACCCAATCAGCATCCCCATGACCCAAAGCATTAACAGCAATACCCGAAGTTAAATCGATATATTCTCGGCCATTAATATCATACAATATACAGCCCTTGCCACTAGTGAGCACAACTGGAGTCCTGCCATATGTTCCTACTATCACTTTCTTCTCAGCTTCTATCACTTCTTCATGGGTTCTTTTTGTCTTTGGTTCTGACGACACTAATGATGTTGTGTCTGTTGTTAGTTGTGCTTTGAGGTTGAGTTTTGTTGGGTGGATTTTGTGATGTTTGGAAACATGGGTTGTGATTGTTGTTTTGAGGTTGTGGTGAATGAGGTTGTTGTTTGAAATGTGGAGTGAGTTCATTGTGATTGTGATGGATTTTATAGAAAGTGGTTGTGGCTAGGGTTTATGAGGATTGAAACAGTTTTGTAGGGAAGAGTTACAAAGACATGAATGTGGTTCGGTTACACTTACACATACATTAATATAAGTCGTGTACACTTGTAACTCCTTTGTTGTTTTTGCTGTCTTTTAATGGTGTTTGGATTGCACTTTCTATCTATTTGTCTATCTCTAGTTTATCGTTTTTAAGATTCAATTAACAAATAATTCCACAAAATGTGTAGGTCGATGGAACACGATCAGGGTGTATTTCGGCACCCCGTTGTCCACTTCACAAGAAATAGCTCTGGCAACTCTCATGGACCAAAGGAACACTACCTGAAGTGAGACGAACCAAGATTCGACCCCCGATCTCTTATTGCACAAAGTCTTTCCAGTGTGCCTATAGATTTTGTGAAGGCGAGTATATCTGAAGCAAATGACAAGGATGAGACTTGAACCCGGGTCTATTGACTCAAGTACAAAAGCTCCACCCATTGGACTAATACTCTAGTGGTTCAATAAACAAATAATCGTCACATTTTTTCATCAACCAAAAAATATTTACCACAACTTAAATGTATTAGAATTATGTTTTTACTTCCCACTAATTCAACACACCATAACAAAATATAATCCCTCATAGATCATTGCGGATAACGGGCTAGGCCTATCACTAATAACAAAGTCCAAAGGCTTTCTACAAAAATAGCATTAGTCTAACACTCCTCCGCATCTAAATGAAAGGCATAACACACCATTTAAGTGCCAAACAACTAGAGAAGTGAACCATAACCATCTTAACGGACCCCAAGTTGACCACCACCTGATGAACACTTATATATAAAATATGCCATATCACAACAAACTCTTTCAAACACACAAACTTTTTGACCCAACTGAAAATTCAGCAGCAATGTAATCTACTGAAATCTCCACAAGCATCGAGCAACATCGGCCTACGGTTTTCAAGCTTCAAGCTTGGATCGACTTGTTTACAAGCTTATTTATAACATGAATCTCATAGTGCAAGGTACGGGGAGTGTCATGGTACCCGCTACGTCAACTTTTAGGCTATAACACGGCTATAACATAAAACCAAGAAAACATTCTCAATGGCTATAACATGTTAGAGGTTTATGGGAATCCATTTGTTATTAAAACTAAACCTGATTTTGTTGTTGATTTCCTTGCCAAAGATGCTCCACAACATCACGTTGAATGTCGTTGTGCACACTTTTATCTCGTAATTCCTCGTATTTCCTTTGGTATATGTCACGCCTGTCTCTTAATCCAGGTACGTTGCACATTAGCTTGTAAACTAACATACAACTCGTTAAGTTCATTTATTGCAAATTCTTGATCTTTTAATATCATGTTGTGCAATATGATGCAATAAAACATGATTCTACGTATCTTGTTCACTGAGTGGGCTCATGTTTGTTGTGCTATAATCCCCCAACAACCTTGGAGGACGCCAAAAGCTCATTCCATATTCTTTCTTGCACTTTCTTGAGCTCTTTTAAAAATTCATTTTTTGTTGGTCTTGCAACCGAATATGTTTTGCCAAAAATAGCCCAAGTGAGATAAATCCCCTCTTGCAACCGAATATGCGTTATTGCCGCCTAAAAACCTTCTCAGGTGGTTTTATGGTGTGTTGCCATCTCTCTTTGTCAGAATAACTCATGTTGAAAGTGTAAGTGTGAAAGGATAACAAAGTTTGACTTATCCCCACGATTTAAGGAAAAATCGGATAACAGCTCGTTATGTCCATAGCGCCTTGCCTATGCGGCTAGGCTCGGTACATACCCTCTTTTTTATTTGAAATGGTAGAAAAGTGACGAGGGTCATGATGGAAGAATGACAAGGAGCAACTAGGCGAGTCAGTGGTGGACTCGCGGAGGAGTAAAAGTGATAGGCAAGTTGAAACCACACTTGCTGCTCCAAGTGGGGAATCTACATCAGAAAGTTCCTTAATGTAATACAAACCTTTGGTTTGGTTTGGTTAATAGTGTCTATTAACCACAACCAAAAACTACCACAGTTGGATGTATTTGGTTCGATTTCATGATAATACCTGAAAGGCTGAAACCACCATGACATGTTTCCAACCTGTCCATCCACCCAATTTTTCTGCCTAGACTTTTCTTTTAACATAGAACAAAAGAACATAGTACTAACCATAATATATTTGACATACAACAATTATAAAATAAAACCATAACATGTAGTAACAGTAACACTTGAAATTCAATACATCCACGACAAATCTTGCTTAAAAGACACAGATTTAGCAGCTCCTTGAATACCCCTGTAAGATACCTGAGGACAATCATTCACAACCAGAACTTCCAATTTGCAAGAACCGATTAGCAATTTGAACCCGTCATCAGTAACTCCTAAACACTTGGTTAACCTCAACTCTCTCAGTCGCGGGTAATGAGCCACAAGTTCAAGCCCTTCATCACTTATTTCTTGACACCTCACAAGTTCTAAAGTTTCAAGATGATCAGCACAACAAAGAGCTTCCATCCCAATATTATTAAAAGAATAAACACGATTCAAATATAGGTTCTTTATGGGGCATGTTCTGATCAGTCCAAGAATCCCAGTAAGTGAAAACGAAGATAATGAAGGGAACTCACCATCTGAGAAAGATAACGAGACTGATTCGAGCTGTGTGCAGTTTTGAGCCACTGCTTTCAAACTGTCGTCTGTTAGCCTTAATGGGTTTTCCATTAAAAGCGGAAGTGAAAAATCTGATGGTACTCTGATTGAAATCGACTTAAGATTCTTTGAGTTTTGTGCTAAACCAATGATATCACAGTCTCGTGCACCTATGCACATATCCAAATGAATCTTTTCCAAGTTTTTACATTTATCCAATATACAAGCGACCCCTCTTCCCGGGCTGATCATGCAATTTATCAGACTTAATTCTAACATATTTTCACATGGGACCCACTGTTTTTGCCATAGATCAACAGCCAACCGGTCATAAAGCTTCATGTACCTATAGTTTGAGTCAACCTCAAACTGCAAACGTTTTATGTTACTCCAAGTGGGGCCAAGCTTAACTAAAGCACCTTCTCCAATACCCCTACAATTTTTTATCCACAGATCTTCCAGTGTTTCTAGCCTTCCAAGACACTCGAGCCACTCAAGGTTATTAAGGTTTAAACAGCGAATAATATGCAGTGTTTTAAGGTTTTTGCAGCTGACAACGATTGAAAATATGCCACAACCGGTGATTCTGGGAGTGAAGTTTAGTTTCAAAGATGAAAGATTTGAGCAAGAAGATAATGAGCTAAGACCGGCATCGGTTATAAAAGTGCAGTAACTTAAGGTGAGATGTGCTAAAAATGGGCAGGTGTTGGAGAGTATGGAAAGACCCGGATCTTCTAATTGTTGACCCAATTTTGACATCCAACCAGAATATGTAATTTCGACTTTGTTTAAGTTTGGGAATCTGTTGCATAAAGCATTCAAAGCTTCATTTGCGGGGTTTAAGCCACAGCCAACACGAAGGTGTTTTCTTTGTTCATTTTCAAGATTATGGAACCGTTTACAAGCCAAAGATACTGAGTTTCGGTCGACTGTTTTTGTGATCTTGCTGAAAATTTCCCAAATTAATTGGTCTGGGAGATGATCCATTAAAACCATATTTTCGTTTACTAAAGGATTAGCTTACAAGGGAAACATTATAACCTGAGTTGGCAAAACATGACACAAATCAGAAAGCAAACAAGAAGCTACAATAGAAATTTCACGATAAACTTGTGTTCTGCCAAATGAAATATACCGTTTTTAAGTCCCTCTGTTACAAAAAGTAAAAGAGCTACAATGCGATTTTACACGTCAAGAACTCACTAGGATTAGGATTGTTTTCAACTTCAAGGTGAATATGGATTATACTTCTTAAGATACATTCAGTGATCAATTACGCCAAAATGTTCCTTACTTTCACCTTTTTCGTCGTATTTAAGAAGAAAATGTTTTTGTTTTCATTGTAGGTAACAACATACTTACAACTTTTTACCATTGTGTACGAGCAATCTTCTATGGAAAGATTTATAGTGATGTGGCGGCACGCCACATCAAAACTTATCTACTTTAGAAGGTTGCTTACATACGATGGTAAAAACTAAAAGTATGTTGTTACATACAATGTAAAAGAAACATTTTTTCTTACATATATGACATAAATGTGAAAGTTACATTTCGGTGTAATAATCGAGGCAATAAGCTTGCAAATCGCACAAAAAATAAAAATAGTTGCAAATTTCAATTTAATCTACAACTAAGACAATACCCAAACCCGCCGAAGCGAGGTATGAGGGAGGTGAGATGTAGACTGTTAGTAATTTAGTNTAGACATCCAACCAGAATATGTAATTTCGACTTTGTTTAAGTTTGGGAATCTGTTGCATAAAGCATTCAAAGCTTCATTTGCGGGGTTTAAGCCACAGCCAACACGAAGGTGTCTTCTTTGTTCGTTTTCAAGATTATGGAAGCGCTTACAAGCCAAAGATACTGAGTTTCGGTCGACTGTTTTCGTGATCTTGCTGAAAATTTCCCAAATTAATTGGTCTGGGAGATGATCCATTAAAACCATATTTTCGTTTACTAAAGGATTAGCTTACAAGGGAAACATTATAACCTGAGTTGGCAAAACATGACACGAATCAGAAAGCAAACAAGAACCTACAATACAAGTATCATGACAAACTTGTGTTCCGCGCCGTTTTAAGTCCTTCTGTTACTAAAAAGTAAAGCAGCTTTAAAGCGATTTTACACATCAAGAACTTACTATGATTGTTTTCAACTTCCAAATTACAATATGTAATAAGCAAGTGAGGCAATAAGCCTACAAATTCCCCAATAATAAAAATAGCTGCATATTTCAATTTAATCTACAACTACAACAAAACTCAATCGCACCGGAGCGAGGTATGGGGGAGGTGAGACGTAGCCGGTCACACCCTAAGGTTATTTAATAAAATTTGCAAATGAGCATAAACAAAAGTTAAACAACATATTAGCTACAATAAGGTTATTTAAAGTCATAGGTAATCAATATAAGCCAGATTACTGTTGACACCAATAATAAACACAGGTTCAATTACTTATAATATATATCAATTAAAATTTAACAGTTTCGAATTCTGCAAATTATCATTCAAGTTTAGAATTAGCAATTATGAATTACATAAGGAAATTAAATTATATAAGATGAGAAAGTAAAATTGATTAAAAATAAGCGTGTGATATTAAGTACCTTAGAAATGAACTCATACGATTGCACTGTTTGTTCTTGCCGGCTAATTACGGGGAGGGAGGATATATTCACAGTTTCATGAAAGGAGTTTGTTTGGATTGCTTTTCCCAAACTCATACGAGTAGTGCTTTTTTTTTTTTTTTTTTTTTTGAATGGCAACTATTTATCAAATGTATTTTATTACGGAGTACATTAAGAAAAATGATTTGTATGCCTAAGACCTAGACCTAAAATTTGACCTAAAAATGTGATTGGTCCATTTGAAAAATTAATTGGTGGGAAATGATGAAAGAGAAAAGATGTATGACACTTGTCAAAAAATGAATGGTGTAGGTCTATTAGTAGGTCTCATTGTTAGGTCTAAATATCACAACTCGTACATTAATCAATAAGAGCATTGGGTGTACATGACTAACGGGCTGTTTGATAAAACATAATGATTTAGCACTGACTGATTCAAAACACTGAATGATATAGTAACTCTGAATGAACTTGGTTCTGAATGAAAATATGACGTTTGATAAATTTTTTGAACTCGTAACCCACCCATATAAAATTACCATATTAACCTTTGTGCAAATATCAAATTTTTTTGTTATTGGTTACCGTATTTTTGATATTAATATATGTTTGTTAAATTAAATTATTATTCAACATGTTTATTCATGTGAATTTCGAGTATGTTAAAATTGCGAATTGCTTATATATATGACATGCATAATATTTGAAAATATTAAATATGCCTTGCCAGTTCAATGAAAGTAAATAAAAGAACCGATGAAAACTTTTTGAAGCTGTACTTATGATCATGCGGTTCTTTTATAAATTAATATTTTAATAATAGTTAAAGGTATAAAAAGGCTTGCAAGAGGGCATGACATATTTGACTACTGAATGAATTTGTATGGCTTGGGTGCTTCTTCGTTCAACGCCAAATAGAATGGTACAGAGACATACAAAAATTTAACAAACACTCGCTCACCTTGACCGATTCATTAGATGACTCTGAATGACCCATTAAGATGCTATCAAACACCCCCTAACTTTATCTTTTCATTCGAGCACCACGTGTGCCACATCACCCAACACCTCTTCACAATTAACCCCCTGTAAACAACTAACCTCAACCTCTTCATTTGGGCCCCACCACTTACACATTTATTTTTTATTCATTTCATTAAATAAATTAAAATTATTTCACTAATTAAAAATAATAATACAACATACTAATTTTATTTCATCCAAATAAAAAACATGCGACAAGAACTAAAAAAAATACGATACTAAAAAAAACATACGACATTAAAATAAAAAACATACGATACTAATTATTCCTATTCCGTTGATATTCTTCCCATTGTTGTTGATGCCAAACATGCTCGATGAGACATCGTTGAAGCCTTGCGTGTGTGCGTTTATCGTGTAGTTCTTTGGTTTTTCTTCTTTGCGTTGCGCAACG
>LBNU01023220.1:111786-123842 GCA_014162995.1 Artemisia annua
TATATATATATATATATATATATATATATATATATATATATATATATATATATATATATATATATATATATATATATATATATATATATATATCAATTAAAATTTAACAGTTTTGAATTATACAAATTAACATTAAAGTTTACAAATAGCAATTACGAATTACATAAGGAAATTAAATTATATAAAATGAAAAAGTAAAATTGATTAAAAATAAGCGTGTGATATTATGTACCTTAGAAATGAACTCATACGATTGCACTGTTTGTTCTCGCCGGCTTAAAGTATGGGGAGGGAGGATATATTCACAGTTTCATGAAAGGAGTTGGTTTGGGATTGCTTTTCCGAAACACATAGGGTTTTGATTGGGGTTGGGATTTAATTAATGCAAAAACTATGTCTGTTTGCAAAAGAAGGATTCAAAATTGGGAGTGAACCCGAATGGGCCACAAATTTTAAAAGAAAAAGGGAGAGGTAGGTTTTGAAATTAAAATGGTCCCCACTAAAATTTCATCTCACATTAATTAGACCTCACTAAAAATAAAATGTATATAAAATTATAAAAATTGATTATTTATTAGTTAAATACATTTTTTATTTTATTTTATTTTATTTCTCTCTCCTACATCAAATCTAAATCCAAATCTAAATCCAAATTCTAATCCAAATCCAAATTCAAATCCTAAACCCACCTACAAACCAAACGGGCCCATAGTATATTTTTGGGAACTGCAACTATTTATCAAATTTATTTTATTACATGGTCAATCAATAATGAATAATTTAATGTTGAGAATTTCGGAAATGGTGGGTATAATTGCGAATGCTAATGATTTGAATACTCAAAAAAGTTATTTGCATACTCAAAAAAGTTATTTGCATACTCAAAAACGTTATTTGCACATTTAAGGTATAAGTGGTTGAAGTAGAATATTTAATACCGTACAAGTATTTAATGTATAGATGGAGTGTCTCAATCAATTTACAAAGTGTGCAAATCAATTCCCAATTGCGAAAAATATGATAACACAACAAACAATTGATTGTGATTAGATGATTCAAATTCTTACAACGAATTATAGTAGAAATTAAGTTGTTAACTACTACTACATAGTTTGTTGTTAACAAAACTCATTTTAACATTTTTAACTAAAAAGCATAAAAGTTTTCGCCGATAGAATGGATGAGGGCTTTTTTTTTTCTTTTTTATTTTTTATTTATTTTTTTTTTTTATTTTTTTTTCTTTTTTTGTAAAGAAAAAACCCTTTTAGCTTTCGGTTTATTTTTGAAAAGTGTCGACCTAACAAGATATTGCGTGACAGTTCTGACACTTATTTTAGGGCAATTTACATTTATTTATTCAAACTGTTTAAGTATATTAAGACTAGAATGAGAAATCATA
The DNA here is from genome assembly GCA_014162995.1 of Artemisia annua. NCBI lineage: Eukaryota > Viridiplantae > Streptophyta > Magnoliopsida > Asterales > Asteraceae > Artemisia > Artemisia annua. The sequence goes on from LBNU01023220.1 coordinate 113,186, forward strand.
TTGATCGTGTTCGAGGTTGTTTAGGCCGGGCGTAACGAGGCATGGAGGGACAAGTCCCCGGCTAAGAGACTAGTCTCGCCCTATTACACTTGAAGAAGAGGAAGCTTCCTACAAGGACAATTTGGTTGAATGGGTTACAAAAGCAACCGATTTGGGAAGAAGTTTGTGTGTGGGTGTTTTATCATTTGTTGTTTTAGAGTATATTTTTTTATTGTGTTCTCAGTCTCCTTGTTACACTAAATTGGTCATGAAACAATATAGGATAAAGAAAGCTGATGTGGCAAACTAGCAGGGGGTATGTTGGTCTCTTGGTTGTATTACTAATTTACTACACCCAGCGTTATAACTTTTACTGTACGGTCATGTTTGGCAACAAGCATTTGGAAGCATTTAGGAGCGACAAGTGGTAAGCATTTGCTTAATGCTAGTTTGGCAACACCTTAATAAGCGTTTGAAACATGACCAATTGCTCCAATTTTAAATGCTTCTTGAAGAAGCGTCAAGCGACAAGTGGTAAGCATTTGCTTGTTTTACACTTAATAATTATGGTTACAGTTACGTTACCAAATACGTTTTTAAACAAACAATTACGTGTCACCATAGCCTAAGTTTATTAAAACAAGTAATAAATGGTAAAAGAAACCTCACAAACACCTAAACGGGTTAATGTATAATGCAAGTAGAGCGGAATAGAATGCTTTGGTATCACTGCATCAACATAAACAAGCTGAAGCCTTTTCCCCTTCTAATACATTTGCTCTAATTGGTCAACTGGGACACCTTAATCTCATTTTGGTACCAAACTTAAATTTCATTAGTGTTAACGTGAGTTAAAGTCAGCCTAAGTTAAATAATAAGGCTATTTGTTAAGATGTGTAAACAGAACTTTCAATAACCATATGAAAATGTAATGGGAAACGACCACATGACATGTTATTACCAACCCGTCCAATAGGCACAATCATCAAACGGTTCATACTCTAAACCAAAAATTTTGTGTATGAGATGAAATGGGTATAAGTGAAACAACTAACCAACCAAGTAACTCCTACTATGTCTGTTCATTATCTTCAAAATGATTCTATACAAAAATAAATAAATTAATTTACTCTAAATAAAATAATAATCACTTAAAATATTGGTTCGTCTTGTTTTAAGTACAGTAACTTTACGGGAACTTCATGTGAAGCGATACAGTATCCCCGTCGTTTGTTTTCTGTGATGTTGGGGGTTGTTCTACTGTATTCGTTTCTTCAAGAGACAACATCAAGTCCTCAAGCTGCACACCACACGTAAAGGTTGCAGATTTGTTAATACTATAATCCAAATACAAGTTTTAATAGCTAGGATTCATCCATAACATTCCAAATGGCACATTACCTGGGCCTCCAGTTCTTGTATCTTCTGATCTTTGAGCCTTGAAGCCTCTTTCTCCCTAAAAACCACCCATGGTCAGTTACCAACACAATAGCACCTTTTAATATAGAGTTTGCAGCTAAAAGGATACTGGTCAAACAGGAATTGCAAATAAACATAAAGGTCAAACAGGTCAAAAGTCACCCTTGTAACCATAGGACCTCCTATCACAAAGTAATTATTCATTTATTCTGATAGAAAAGAGTTTTTGTAATAACATTTGACAAACTGATAATGTAAAAAAGTTGAACTTTCTGTGACAAAAAAGTGTTCCATGTAAACCCAGCCTGACCCTTTTCAACCAGTACCAAAAAAATACTTGTACTGATCCGATACCTAACCTGCCCCACTTTCGTATTTTGCCACCTCTAGTCATATATATAACTTTAATTATAAGTCAACTAATTGAAACTGTATACAATGCTGGAAAATTAATATTTTATAAACAAGATAAACTTTATATTTTCTACTAAAGGATTAGCTTACGAGGGAAACATTATAACCTGAGCTGACAAAAACATTAAACAAATCAGAAAGCAAACGAGAATCTATAATACAAATCTCACGAAAAACTTGTATCCTGCCAAATGAAATGTAAAGTTTTTAAGTCCCTTTGTCACGATCAACTATCTGGTTTTACAAATCAAGAACTCACAAGGATTGTTTTCACCTTCAAAGTTAATACCGGTCATACTTCTCAAGATACTTTTAAGCGTTGATTACACCAAATGTTACTTACTTTCACCTTTTTGTCGTTGTATTTGAGAATAAAATGTTTTTTTCATTGTAGGTAACAACATACTTACACTTTTTACCATTGTGTGCGAGCAATCTTCTATGGAAAGATTTATAGTGATGTGGCGGCACGCCACATCAAAACTTATCTACTTTAGAAGGTTGCTTACATAGGATGGTAAAAACTAAAAGTATGTTATTACATACAATGGAAAAGAAACATTTTTTCTTACATATAATGACAGAAATGTGAAAGTAAGCTACATTTCGCCATTTCGGTGTAATAATCAAGTGAGGCAATAAGCTTGCAAATCCCCCAAAAATAAAAATAGTTGCAAATTTCAAATTTTTTTATTTTTAGAACGGCACCACACTTGAAATCCGACCCCCCGAGTTAAACCATCCAAACGGGCAGGCCCCGGGACCCGAACCACTAGGAGAGACCTGCGAAGGGAAACCCCTAGAACTCACAGCTTTGCACTAGGAGGAAAATCCGGATTTTTCTTTGTCTCTTGCGAGACTCGAACCTAGGGACCCCCCCCCAGCTCAGCTGGTTGTTGCAAATTTCAATTTAATCTAATCCGAGCGAGGTATGGGGGAGGTGAGATGTAGCCGGTCACACCCCTACCCATGAAGGGTAAAGGGATTGCTTCTAGAAAGACCTCCTCCGGCAAGCAAATTTTCAATTTTAAAAAAATTTGCAAATCTTTTATATAATAAAAGAATTACATCATTTCGGAGTTTTTTTGACAGAACAATCTTAGTGGAAAAAAAATTGGACCAATAGGAATCCTCGATTTTGACACATAGGCAAAATCGAGCAATATGATTGGGCAATTAAAAGTCAAAATTGAATTGATTTGGTCAAACTTTAATAAATTTGGTGGAGAATTTGATTGAGGAAAAAAAACACATAAAAATATAGGTGTCAAATTTATGAAAATAAAAACTTAAAAAAAGAGGAGGTAATTAATAAAACATTAGTGGTTGAATTTTAATTTTAAATATATTATATAGAGTTAAGTGTAAAATTATAAATCTCCATGTTTTTTGATAACTTTAGATAATAAACAAATAACCCCTTACACTTTATAATATGAACTTTGTTTACAATTACATGAGTATTAATATTGGTTTGAGACTACCATCCATTAAACTTACAAAATTTTATAAATGTACGAATTAGTTTAATATACGTTAAATACTTTTATAATAAATATTAGTTTTAAACTTTCATCTATTAAAATATCTTTTTACTATTTACGTTAAATATAAATAAGAACTCATGTTATCCTATTTAAAAGTTTAATCTATAAAAAATTGGACCAATAGGAAAGCTCAATTTTGACACGTAGGCGAAATCGAGCAATATGATTGACCAATAAAAAGTCAAAATTGAATTTATTTTGGTCAAACTTTAATAAATTTGGTGGAGAATTTAATTGAGGAAAAAAAACACATAAAAATATAGGTGTCAAATTTATGAAAATAAAAACCTAAAAAAAGAGGAGGTAATTAATAAAACATTAGTGGTTGAATTTTAAATATATTATATGGAGTTAAGTGTAAAATTATAAATCTCCATGTTTTTTTTATAACTTTAGATAATAAACTAATATACTCCCTACACTTTATAATATAAACTTTGTTTACAATTACATGAATATTAGTATTGGTTTGAGACTTTAATCTATTAAACTTACAAAATTTTATAAATGTACAAATTAGTTTCACTATACGTTAAATTCTTTTAAAATAAATATTAGTTTTAAACTTTCATCTATTAAAATATCTTTTTACTATGTACGTTAAATATAAATAAGAACTCATGTTATCGTATTTAAAAGTTTAATATATACGTACATGTGTTTGAATATTAAATACAGTTAAATTATTATTAACGGTAATATAAATATCAAATGGTAAGTACGAGTTACTATGATATGAAAATAAGTATACGCGGTTGTACTTATAACGACTCATGTAGTTATTATTTAAAGTTTACATACGGATATGTGGAAAAACATTTTTAAAAAACTTTACAGAGTATATGTTAACTTCATCAACGCTCATTATGTGCTACTAAACTCGCACATTTTTTGTAAAACATGATATCAATATTAATATTAAACAACAACATCAACCTCAACATTAACATCCGTGTCAGCTAAACAAAGTTAAATCTTTCATCCAATAAAATTTTTACAAAATATTAAATGATATTAATACATAATGAAAAACTCATGCATGCTTATTAGTGTACTTATATCACAATTTTCACGGGTAAATTCTTATATGTTCATAGAATAAACAAAAATTTTAAAATAAATTTGATTTATTTGTAAACCCATGTGATTAAAGAACCTTTTTCTTACTTTCGCACATGTTGATGCTCTAACTTTTTAAAATATACATAAGATTTTCTGATTTTAAACGATAATACTATATAATTAAATTTTTCTGGAAAAACCCCGTGCGTGCACGGGAATTAAACCTAGTGAGCATAAACAAAAGTTAACAACATATTAGCTGCAATAAGGTTATTTAAAGTCATAGCTAATCAATATTGTCGAATCTAATTACTACAATATAAGCCAGATTACTGTTGACACCAATAATAAACACAGGTTCAGTTACTTATATAATATATCAATTAAAATTGAACAGTTTTGAATTCTACAAATTATCATTCAAGTTTAGAATTAGCAATTATGAATTACATAAGGAAATTAAATTATATAAGATGAGAAAGTAAAATTGATTAAAAATAAGCGTGTGATATTAAGTACCTTAGAAATGAACTCATACGATTGCACTGTTTGTTCTTGCCGGCTAAAACTATGGGGAGGGATATATTCACAGTTTTATGAAAGTAGTTTGTTTGGGATTGCTTTTCCCAAACTCATAGTATATTTTTGGGAATACTTATCAAATGTATTTTAGGTTGTCGTTTGGTTTGCAACTAGGAATCACTATTCGTATGTGTGTATGTGTTTGATAGTATGTTGTAATGGGTATGAGAATAGATTTTTAACCCATCATTATAGGCAGTTATGGGGACATTTTTATTTTTGGGTTTTAATCCCAATATCAAACCCATATTTCTCAACCAAACATAAATTCTCGTTCTTATACTCCATCAGCAAAACCCATTTTAACATTTTTTTAACCAAAAAACATAGTGATTCTTTTGGCTAATAGAACGGATGAAGGATTTTTTTATTTTATTATTATTATTATTATTATTTTTTCTTTTTTTCTTTTTTACCCTTTTAGCTTTCAGTTTAATTGAAAGTCGATTTATCGAAATATTGTATGACTGTTTCTGACACTTTTTTAGATAGTTTTATGTTTATTTATTAAAAATTTTAAAGTATATCGAGACTAAAATGATGAATCATATTGATCGTGTTCGAGGTTGTTTAGGTTGAGCGTAAAAAGGTACAGAGGGACAGGTCCCCAACCCATATGGCATCCAAGAGACTACTCTCGCCCCATTACACTTGAAGAAGAGGACGTGTCCCACAAGGACAATTTGGTTGAATGGGTCGCAAAAGCGACCGATTTGGGAAGAGGTTTGTGTGTGTGGGTGTTTTATTATTTGTTTTTTTAGAGTATAAGAGAGAGAGAACTGATGTAACAAGCTAGCACTGGGTATGTTGGTCTCTTGGTAGCATTACCACACCCAGCGTTATAGCTTTATACTGTACGTTTATTAAAACAAGTAATAAATGGTAAAAGAAACCTTACAAACACCTAAACGGGTTAATGTATAATGTAAGTAGAGCGGAATAGAATACTTTGGTATCACTGCATCAACATAAACAGGCTAAAGCCTTTTCCCCTTCTAATACATTTGCTCTAATTGGTCAACTGGAACACCTTAATCTCATTTCGGTACCAAACTTAAATTTCATTAGTGTTAAAGTGAGTTAAAGTCAAGCTAAGTTAGATAACATTATAACAAGGCTATTTAATAAGATGTGCAACAGAACTTTCAACAAACATATGAATCTGTAATCAGCTAAGGGAAACGACCACCAAGACATGTTATTACCAACCCGTCCAACAGCCACAATCATCGAACGGTTCATACTCTAAACCTAAAATTGTTGTGTATGAGATGAAATGGGTATAAATGAAACAACTAACCAAGTCTACTATGTCTGTTCATTAAGTTCAAAATAATTCTATACAAAAAAAATCACTTAAAATATTGGTTCGTCTGTTTTAAGTACAGTAACTTTACGGGAACTTCATTTGAAGCGATACAGTATCCCCGTTGTTTATCTTCTGTGATGTTGGCGGTTGTTCTACTGTATTCGTTTCTTCAAGAGACAACATCAAGTCCTCAAGCTGCACGCCACACGTAAAGGTTGCAGATTTGTTAATAATATAATCCATATACAAGTTTTAATAGCTAGGATTCATCCATAACATTCCAAATGGCACGTTACCTGGGCCTCCAGTTCTTGTATCTTCTGATCTTTGAGCCTTGAAGCCTCTTTCTCCCTAAAAACCACCCATGGTCAGTTACCAACACAATAGCACCTCTTAACATATAGAGAGTTTGCAGCTAAAAGGATACTGGTCAAACAGGAATTGCAAAAAACATAAAGGTCAAACCGGTCAAAAGTCACCCTTGTAACCATAGGACCTCCTACACAAAGTAATTATTCTGATAAGAAAAAAGTTTTGTAATGACATTTGACAAACAGTAATGTAAAAAAAAAGTAAAACTTTCACCGACGAAAAAGTGTCCCATGTCAACCCAGCCTGACCCTTTTCAACCAGTACCAAAAAAATACTTGTATTGATCCGATACCTAACCTGCCCCACTTGCGTATTTTGCCACCTCTAGTCATATATATAACTTTAGTTATAAGTCAACTAATTGAAACTGTATACAATGCTGGAAAATTAATATTTTATAAACAAGATAAACTGTTCCATGCAATATTCCATTATTTGAAACTGCATGTCAGCCATACCTTTCTTGAGTTTTCAGAATGATGCCTTCCCAAATCTCCTTGTTTCTTGTAAGATTCTCATTGATCTGCAGGTACAGCATCAAAAGAAAATAAGAATTAGTTACGGAATGTTCTTCATCGTGTATAAAATTATCAAACTGAACAAGTAGGGACAGATAACAATTTACCTCATCAAGAAACTTCTTCTCTTTGAGACCTTTATCTAGCTTTGCTTGAATCTTTTGCAATTTTGTGTTCTGCTTTAGAGAATCTTTTACAGCAGCTGAAATATCCCTCTCATGTTGTTCTTCATATTCAAGGAGTAAGGATTCAAAATACTGCCAAACAAAACAAAAAAACTTGTCATTATGCAGACATATTGCAGTTCTTATAGGTCAGAATTTTTTTTTAGTTTGTTTACCTGACGACTAGCAGCATCCATCCTGCTTATTTACAACATTAACTACAAAGCTATATCCTAGTACATTTACTAATGATCAAACAGTGAACTTACAAGCTTTTGATCCTCAAGTTGGGTAGTGAGGAGCTCATTATACTCGTTGACAATCTGCAATGAGACAAGAATGAGCACTTATGAATTTCACTATCATTTTGTTAATGCTAAAAGACATTAGAGATGGCAAAATGGGTGGGTCAAGTAGAATGGTAATAGGTCATAAAGGTAGTCTTGAACACATAATAACGAGTCATGCTGGGCCGACCCACACCACTTTATTTCCAGAAATGTAAAAAACTTCATAGAAATAGATAGGATGTCAAACATGGTTACAAAAATCATATTATTTCTATAGAATCGATTTTTTAATGATTAAAACAGGTTGGGGCTATGGGTGACTGTCATCCCGTTAGAGATACTAACATGACCCGCATAGACTCATTTATAAGTAAATGAATAAAAATCGAGCTGTACTAATAGTGCAAAGAGAGCAAAAAAGCGTACAGATTCAACTCGACTCTGCAAAAGAGCTTCTCTAAATCCAGGCTCAGATCCACATGTGCAATCAGCATTAGTATGCTCGTGGTGATTCAACTCAACCAACTTTCCGTCTGTTTTAGATTGAATTAAACGGTGAACATAATTATCTCCAACATAATCCCAGACACGTTGTGTTTCCAGTTCAAGAGAGTAGCAGTGTTGTGTTTCTTTCCAGTGTTCGATGGCATGCCCTTCTTTATACCTACACCAAAATCACAAGGTTACTAGCAAAGACCTTACTATCACCGCTGAGGTGGCAAAATAAATGGGTGGGTTGCGTAATGGTTCAAACGAAAAAATAAATAAATAAATCTACTGGCCAAAACGATTAGGTCAACAGGAAACATCGTTTGACCAAATTTCAGAACATTTAATACACATTTACTTTGTCATGTATAAATTTTTTAAGAAAACGATTTAGGAGGTTTATTGCATTATAAATTCACTTTGGGTGGCATGTGACCCATTTCACCTGTTTCCTTTTTAGCCAAAATTTTAATTTACCCGGTAAAGATTAAAAAAATAAATAACCCGAAACAAATCCACCATAAGTAATTGGGCATAACATGTTTCCTCTAATAAAAGTATACAGCCACAAAACAAGAAATCCTAATTGGTACCTCCCACAGGCGACGAAACCACAAATAAGACATATCCAGACATTTTCTGAGGTTTGACAAATCAAGCATTTAGACTTTTCAGGCTGCTGTTGACAATAACGACAAACCTGCAATTATTTAAAGCCAGATGATGATCAAATTCTGGAGTTTAAAGACAAAAGAACCCTCTAAAAAAGGGTATAGTATATCATGTCATATCCACAGTATCATATTTAGAAATATATGAACCGAACCCATTAACCTATCATATGGGAAAATGTAGGAGGGATAAAACAAATGTTAAACGGGAAAGAAACTTTACTGACTTAAAAATCTTGTGCATTTAAGGTTGCTCGTTAGAATTAAATTTTATGTTTTCTAGGTTTTCAATATATCTGCATGAATACACTGATGCCATAATTTCAGATTCAGAAATGCCATTACGGTTATGGATGTTAGATGTCAGAAAAGGTAATAGCCGCTTATGCAGCACTGAGTAATAAAGCATCTGACCCAGTTTATGTACATGATCCCTCTTCTGTGAATACCCCTACTCTGGTATATCCCCTTGCGAAGATTAAGGCGTCTCACTCGCCATAGAAGAGTGGAATCAGAAAGTGATTGACTACATTGACCAAGTATGCAAAATTTAAATGTCTTAACTGTGTGCTAATTCGGTTTCTTGACTACTAATCAATATCTCGGGAAGATGCTCTTCATCCTAGGGCAAGCCTCCCAAACAATCATTGGAAGAAAATCTATTGTTTTACACTCAAGTAGATCCCCAGGTCCAAAGCAAATTTTCTCATGCAAAGTAAGCTCTGATGGAAGAAAGTAATAAACCAATTTATTTAAAATTTGAGTACGCGACCATATTAAAACCTAAGAATCCTTGTGTACGAAAGATGTGCCTTTCACACGAGAAAGATACAGAGCCTCGTAACAAAGACTTTTTAGCAACCAAGTAAAAGCAATTCCAAACGGTCAGTTCCATGACCCATGGTTAACCTTAATTCAACGCATTCGTTTCCTCGTACATTGTTTCATACAAATGTATGTGACATCTCTCATGCTCCTCGACTGTACAAGGGTTCTACAAAGGCACACTAGTCAGGAACTCTTTGTGTAATTCTGGATGCATTACTAGATACAGGTGCATTTATGCATGGAAACTCCTATAATCTATAAGAACATGTGGCTTAGCTTCTTTATAAGGGCGGGAATGCAGGATAGCTTGGTTTATTCAAGTAATATCACATTCATATTTGGTTGGTTATGGGCATCCAGAATTGGAATTGCAAGTAATACCAAGAATCGGTATAATCGAATGTGAAGTAGTGAAGTACTAAGCTTAGCGGTAGATGGAAGTAAGAAAAGATATGAATAAAGCTAGTACTCTGAAAAGAAGGAGTACTAGAGTTTCATGATACACCAAGAGGTAGTAGGAGAAACAGCACTGCAAGAGCTAGAAGAGGAAATAAAAAATTCCAATAATCAAACTAAGGCAAGCAAGATATCTCGCAAGGGAAGGATTTTAACACATATAAGCTTACGAAAAATGAAGCAGCTAGAATGGATGTAAGAATGAAGATATTCCACTTATTGAACATAAAGACATAAAATATCAAACTATCTCAACCTAACAGAGATTTATGAAGAAGATAAATGTAAAAACACAACTTTAGTTTTATTTTCTGAGAACTCAAATATCAGTCCTAAGCGCCAACTAAATAGTCACTGGCACAACCTATAAAAGGATGTGGAGGAAAACGTCAATCATAAGGCCAGCCTTATAAGGGTCAACATGCTTTGTATGTTCTAACGATTTGTGTCAGATAACACAGCACATCTGTAAACTAATCTACACTTATCATCACAAAAAAAAAAAAAAAAAAAAAAAAAAAAAAAAAAAAAAAAAAAAAAAAAAAAAAAAAAAAAAA
>LBNU01023220.1:136984-152172 GCA_014162995.1 Artemisia annua
TTTTTTTTTTTTTTTTTTTTTTTTTTTTTTTTTTTTTTAATGTTTAGCGGTTCGACTCGATTTGTCGATTTCTCGATTTCTCGAGTTTTTTTGAACAACCCTAGTAAATACACAATACATGAGATAAGAATCCTCTCAAGTTATTATCAACATGATTGGTCAAGAATGTTCCAACTTTTTGTATTTTATATTTTGCATTTAATGCATTATATTATGCTAATAAAATAGTCTTTATTATCAAGATATGTTGCATTTGTAGAATCTTGCATTATTGCTCAAATACACGTTGCATACAACACCGCCTATATATAGATCACTTGACTACTGCCAGACATACTTAAATTAAGAGAAACAAAAGGGTGAAAAGATGAGATTAGCCAAAACGTTGAATGTCTGGTTCATAACGGTTCTAGTTACATCAATCCAAGTATCTACATTGGCTTTAAGACCTCAACCCACTGAGCTCTTATTGTCCAACCCGACCATACTAAGATTGATCTTGAACACCAATTCGGAAAACGATTCTGAAAAATGTTTCAAAATAGACGAACCGTGTGAGGAGACGACATGCGATTTGTTGTGCAAGTTTTCTCATAAGGGAGGAAAGTGCAAGGATTCCAAAACATGTTGTTGCAAAAATTAAATCTAACTTTGTGTTTGTATTGTATTTTTTTTTAATTTCTGAATAATGTTTGTGTTAGCAATAAAGAAAAAGTGACGGTCAATCTCACATTTATAAATGTGTTGTGTGATAGAAAATATAATATGTTATGCTGTAACACCCCCAAATTTATGATTTAGCAGCGGAAAAGTAATTTGGGTGTTACGGAGAGGATCGAAGTCATATTTACATAAAACGGCTTAAAAGAGGCGTTTTGAAGTTATTTGTCATTCAAATAATATTTTTGATAAATGATGAAACATTTGCTTTAAAAATCTCTTTAAAAGATATAAAGGTTTGTAAGAATGACATATTTGATTTTTACACCATTTTAATTTATCAGAGTAATAAATGCCCGCTCCGTGTCTTGTCCTGCTCCGTTAATTACCTGAGATACACATGCTTAAAAGTGTCAACACAAAGGTTGGTGAGTTCATAGAGTTTAATAGAAAACCATTTATTTCAATAGATTCAGGAGTATTTAGTAATAATTGTAATAAATACTAACAGTAATAAAACAAGTATTGAGTGATGTTGATTATAATCACAGATAAATCATATATATATTCAATCAAATTCAAGTATTGGATCATAATCTTAACATGAGATGGAAACTCATGATACTAATGTAGTGAGACCTATAATTTAAGTCTAGAGAAATACCTATACAGCTGTATCTAGATATATGTTAAAAACATATATTTTCTTATGGATATTGCCCTAAGCCTCATGACATGCAAAACGTTAACAAATACCGTAAAACGAGCTTTCAATTCTAAACGGTCTTAAAATCTCCTTGTCAAACATACCGTGTAAAATAGCGTAAAAGCTTAACGCTTCTAAATGCTTGCCGTCAAACGCAGCTCTAACTTCAAGTAAATTCACTAATCATTTACTTAAGCTACCAATGAATTAATGAACCATATAAAAATTAAAAAATTCAATCACATAAGTATTAATTTTACCGGTAAGTTGGAAGACGAAGAAGCGGCATCATCCAAAAACAAATGCATGACGCCTCGAGTTTCTTCAATTCTAGGGTTTCCAGAAGAGAAGGGGAAGGCTTGGGTGACGTAAGCATTGGATGAAGAAGATGGAGATGATGACGTGGCGATTGATGATGGACGGAAATAGTCCTCGCTTGGAATTGGGATTGGGATCGGGGCTGTGCTGCCGGAACTTATTGCTTATGTCATCTTTTTTTTTCTTTTGTTTTGATTTTCTGGTAGAGGTGGGGGTGACTTGTTTGTTTGGGTTGTTTTTGGTTTTTATACTTTTAAATGGTGTAGGCTAATAACTTTTTCTTAAGTACCGGCCTCGAAGATCTTCCCGTTGGCCACGGAGGTTCAGCAGCACCGACTCTGAACTTTCAAAAAAGGGTAGTCGATTGAGATTAGTCGGCTCGCAATGCCGATTTGAAAACACATATATTCCAAAAATAAATAAATAAATTAATAAATAAAAAGGATACCGACTTCAAATAATATTCAGTTATTTTTTTAAAAAACTGACGGAGTTGGAATTAAAGCTCGGACCTGATTCTTCAAAAGTCCTCCTTTTTTGGATCTCACAAAGACATTTGAGCGGATAAATAAGCGTCCGAAGACTGACCTCAAAGTTTTCGTCTGTTGGGTTTGAACTTGAAACCTTTTACTAGTGAATCACAAGCTCCCACCATTAGGCCACACATTTGAGGTTGGCTGTAATATTTACATTCTCATACAGCTAAGACAATTTTTTACTTTTGCTTTTATCGAGAACTTAAACCCACAAACTCTTTGTTGGGATTTGGGATATAACTATGTTACGATACGTAGTGTCAAGTTAACATCATTTGATAAAGAAAATAACACAATAATAGTATAATACTAAGACCGGATGTAATGGTAGCTGTAGTAACAAAATTAACATCAGTAATATATCATCTTTTCATCACCTTTAACCTAGAAGTAGTCATTTACATCGCTTTTGATTTACATGTTACTTAAGCACAAACATATTATGCTCAGGTTACACACACATAAACTTTTCCTTCAATCGCATACCAATGTCACCATCCAGAAAACACACACCACAAATGATAGTGGTGATGGTGTAACGGTCTCATGCGTGGCAAGGGGTACCAAGCATGACTCAGTAACGTTGGTGGCAAACTAACAATGATGTCATCACGCATAGCTTAAAAGTATCTTTAGTGCATCAAACTTAGTCAATACTTCTTGCGGTCGAGGAAACCTTTTTATGAAAATTACACCTAATACAAAATAAGTAATTTGAAAAAGTGTTACCCGAGCTTTTTGATACTCGTCATTCTCATCGGTCCTTACCGTTCTACACGGGAAAACAAACAACAAAACCATTATCATCGCATTTCTTAACACGCTTTACATACCATACATAAACAAAAAGATTTGACACTAACAACTAAAGGGCATACATTTAGTTTGAACAAATTATTTTTCTCTTCCTTCAACCTGACAATGTGATTTATAGTTACTTTCTTTTCTTTTCCTCTATCTCAAAACATATCAACTAACAATTCCTTTATTTTTCCTTTCCTTTCCTATCCTTTTCATTTTTTTATTTCTTTTAAATCTCATGAAGAGAGTGTTATAGTTAGATCTATAACTTTCTGTAACAACTAATATTCTTAAATTCAATCAGTGACGGAACCCAAGCCCATGATGATGGAAAATACCTAGCTGAAAATCAAAAGTATGGATGCATGTACACACAATTAAAGGATCAACAAACAATGATCATTTACAAAAACATTTCAATCACAACAGCCTATATACAATTTTTTGAATGCCTAAACATATTATTTCATATGAACGTTTTCTCTTTTGCTTAGTAACAGACATTAGGATTTTTAGAATACATGTGTTAATAGAATCTATATTTGTTATTATTAATCTAATGAGATCACTGTCGAGTATTGATTTTAATATTCTGACACTGATTTGATAAGAATATAGTTTTCAGTTGTTGACGCACTCAATAATTTCAAATTTGATGATAATTATCAAACACAAATCAATAATATACAAACATGGTGGAGATATCAGTTGAGAGAAGCAGGAGAAGACATAAGAAAAATGATAAAACTTGAATGACTTAAACGTTTTATATAAACTAGTTTTCTACTCCCTCCGTCTCATAAAAAGTGTCCACCTTAATATTTATTTTTGTCCCAGAATACATATCGACTTTTTATATATGGACAATAATTATAACTAGTAATTACTGGTTTCCTACTTTACCGTTATAATGAAAACTTACAATAATTACTCATTTCTAATTTCTATATTGACTATGAAGGTAAAAATGACTTTTTATCAATCAAAACTAGCATTAATTACACATATCATAATTTGTCTATTTTTTTTCTTTGTGGACACTCTTTTTGAGACAGAAGGAATATCGTGTAGTGTAAAAGAATCGACATGTGAAATTGAGATATAAAGATTATTGCGAAGTTGGTAAGATGCTGACAATAGATTAGAGCAAGTAGCCCACAAAATTTTTTCAATAAAACCATAAAAAGAGACATCATGAGCAAACTCAACATATCGAAAGTTCTAATTTTAGTAGTTCTTGTAAGTTGTCCTTTCGTCAATTGTGCATTATTTGGTTTCAGAAGAGTGACAATGGTCAAACTTATAAAGTTCTACATTCGTCAATGAATCGGTATAGATGAGATTGGACGACGTATAATAGGTCATAAAACCACATTTTCCACTACCATAAAAGATACAAACGGCTTGACCGGGATACAATTTAAGTGCAACATAACAAATGAAGGGCCGATTTCCATAGCAAAAACTATGTGGATTTGACTTGATCATAACACAATTCCAATCTTGTTACAAAAGAACCACACTTGTGGCCTATATTTTTGCAAATAAATAAAACTTAAATGAACAAAATTAATATCACTTCAAGACAACAAACAAAAATACAAATATATCACTATAAGATTGTCAACATTGTTCCGCACCACAAAACCAAAACCCAACTATGTTCGCATGTTTTCATTTGTAGATTCGACAGTCGCAAAGACTTGTAAGTTTGTCACATTATTACTTATATGTAAAGTCAAAATGCAAAGAAAAAAAACATCCAAAGGAGGAGTTGCCACTTACCACAATTAAAAACCAACAACATCAAGAAACTCAAATCATCCTATTAGTTTGTGTAAAACTTCAATCACAATCACCAGGCTCTTCATCTACAATTCCTTTACAAAACCCGTGTTAAATCATACTATCTTATAATGGAGGAAGGCGTTCTATAAATAGTAATACTTAAAATTCAGCTTGGTTATTATAGAAATACAATAGCTTGCACATAATTTCTCTACTACATAACTTACAAGTCTTAAAGCTTAATGTACAAAATACAAAGCTCTATTAATGTGGTCAAGATATTTAATATATTCAATTAATTAACTGGTCAATAAATACAATCAATGCATTTATTAAAACAACCATTACATAAAAATTGCAAATTATCAAGCATATTGTACAACCAACTTAAACAAAATTTATGCATTAAATGTCACTAACACAAATAATAAAGGACATTATACAAATATTCAAGCCCGGACGGGCAATGGGCCAAATAGGCTCGAGCCCGAACGGGCACAGGTCAAATGGGTTAAAAATGATAAAACTTGAATGACTTAAACGTTTTATATAAACTAGTTTTCTACTCCCTCCGTCTCATAAAAAGTGTCCACCTTACTATTTATGGTTGTCCCAGAATAAGTGTCGAGTTTTTGTATATGGACAGTAATTATGACTAGTAATAACTGGTTTACTACTTTACCGTTATAATGAAAACTTACAATAATTACTTATTTCTAATTTCTATATTGACTATGAGGGTAAAAATGACTTTTTATCAATCAAAACTAACATTAATTACACATATCATAATTTGTCTATTTTATCTTTTCTTTGTGGACACTCTTTTTGAGACTGAAGGAGTATCATGTATTGTAAAAGAATCGACATGTGAAATTGAGATATAAATATTATTGTGAAGTTGGTAAGATGCTGACAATAGAAAAGAGCAAGTAGCCCACAAAATTTTTTCAATAAAACCATAAAAAGAGACATCATGTTCAAACTCAACATATCGAAAGTTCTAATTTTAGTAGTTCTTCTAAGTTGTCCTCTTGTTAATTGTGCATTATTTGGTTTCGGAAAGAGCGACAATGGTCAAACTTATAAAGTTCTACATTCATCAATGAATCGGTATAGAGGAGATTGGGCAACGTATAATGGGTCATAAAACCACATTTTCCACTACCATAAAAGATTCAAACGGATTGACCTGGACACAATTTAAGTGCAGCACAACAAATGAAGGGCCGATTTCCACAGCCAAAACTATGTGGATTTGACTTGATCATAACACAATTCCAATCTTGTTACAAAAGAACCACACTTGTGGCCTATATTATTGCAAGTAAATAAAACTTAAATGAACAAAATTAATATCACTTCAAGACAACAAACAAAAATACAAATATATCACAATAAGATTGTCAACATTGTTCCGCACCACAAAACCAAAACCCAACTATGTTCGCATGTTTTCATTTGTAGATTCAACAGTCGTAAAGACTTGTAAGTTTGTCACATTATTACTTATATGTAAAGTCAAAATGCAAAGAAAAAAAAACACATCCAAAGCAAGAGTTGCCACTTACCACAATTAAAAACCAACAGCATCAAGAAATCCTCAAATCTTCCTATTAGTTTGTGTAAAACTTCAATCACAATCACCAGGCTCTTCATCTACAATTCCTTTTACAAAACCCGTGTTAAATCATACTATCTTATAATGGAGGAAGGCGTTCTATTAATAGTAATACTTAAAAATTTAGCTTGGTTATTATAGAAATACAATAGCTTGCACATAATTTCTCTACTACATAACTTACAAGTCTTAAAGCTTAATGTACAAAATACAAAGCATTATTAATGTGGTCAAGATATTTAATATAGTCAATTAATTAATTTGTCAATAAATACAATTAATGCATTTATTAAAACAACCGTTACATAAAAAATGCAAATTATCAAGCATATTGTACAACCAACTTAAATACAATTTATGCATTAAATGTCACTAACACAAATAATAAAGCATATTATACAAATATTCAAGCCCGAATAGGCAATGGACCTAATAGGCTCGAGCCTGAATGGGCATGGGTCAAATGGGCTCGAGCCCGAACGAGCACGGGCCAAATGGGCTCGAGCCCGAATGGGTACGGCCTAAACGTAGTTCTTGAAATCCGTAAATTTATTGTCAAAAGGAACATGATAAACTAAAATAGATGATTCACCGAAAATTTTTATTTCATTGTACCCGCTGCCGCAACGTGCGGGTACCCTGCTAGTAATATTAAACTGATTAAAGTCATATTAAAGTTATCCTGTCACAATAAGTACATTCAAATAAACATACATAACACATTAGCAAAAAAAATATTTTTTCAACGCTTATAGATTACAATTACATTAATTTATTTTCACATATAGATGATTAGTAACTGTTTACATTAGGAGCAAAAAAGTCGTTATACAGTGTAATAATATAATCAATACTTGTACAATTATTTGAAAATTTAGATAAAAATCTTCATGTATATTGTGCAAGATTCGGTTTGGTTAACCGCCGATCTAAATATAAAAGCCGAAACTGATCCGTGATAATGGGTTTTTTTTGTGTTTCCGGCCTTTTTTTTTCGGTTTCTTTTTTTTATCATGTTTAGCGGTTCGACTCGATTTGTCGATTTCTCGAGGTTTTTTTGAACAACCCTAGTAAATACATAATCCATGAGATAAGGATCTTCTCAAGTTATTATCAACATGATTGGTCAAGAATGTTTCAACTTTTGTATTTTATATTTTGCATTTAATGCATTAAATTATGCTAATAAAATAGTCCTTATTATCAAGATATTTTGCATTTGTAGAATCTTGCATTATTGCTCAAATACACGATGCATACAACACCGCCTATATATAGATCACTTGACTACTGCCAGACACACTTAAATTAAGAGAAACAAAAGGGTGAAAAGATGATATTAGCCAAAACGTTTAATGTCTGGATCATAATGGTTCTAGTTACATCAATCCAAGTATCTACATTGGCTTTAAGACCTCAACCCACTGAGCTCTTATTGTCCAACCCGACCATACTAAGATTGATCTTGAACACCAATTCAGAAAACGATTATGAAAAATGTTTCAAAATAAATGAACCGTGTGAGGAGACGATATGCGATTTGTTGTGCAAGTATTCTTATAAGGGAGGAAAGTGCAAGAATTCCAAAACATGTTGTTGCAAAAATCAAATCTAATTTTGTGTTTGTATTGTCTTTTTTTGATTTCTGAATAATGTTTGTGTTAGCAATAAAGAAAAAGTGATGGTCATTCTCACATTTATAATTGTGTTGTGTGATAGAAAATATAATATGTTATGCGTTCGGGCTATAGACTTGACAAAAAGAATAAATAAGTTAGTTATGTATGCTACGCTTATTAATCATGTAATATGAATCCATGAACCAAGCCCGCTCCAAGCCCATGAGGTGTTTTCTTTCAAGTATAAAAGCCACCTAAGTCGCATTTGTAAAGGAGTGCTTAAGTGTGGGTAGTGTGTGTTTATGAAATACAAGATCTAGTTTCTTCCTCTCTGTCTCTCTCTACAACATCACCACGCCACCTCTCTTGTACCACCAAAACCGGGCATACATAGTGATTTAGGTTATAGATATAAAGGTCCTAACAAGTGGTATCAAGAGCCTAACGATGATTTAGGAGTGTGTTTGTGTTAAAAAAAATATTGTTTTGATTTATCTATTTATTTATTTATCTATTTTTTTGTTCATAGTCTACTAAGCCGAAATCAAATAAGCTCATAAGCTCACATATACGCTTAAACTATATAAATTTTGGATGGTTTGAAGTTCTCTTTCAATTCACTTTTAGGTAATCTTGTTTAACATATTTGGTGTTTAACATATTTTTTCCTTTGATTTCGCTTTAAAAAATGTTTGATATGAAGTTATTTAGTTGAATAGTATTCACAAATTTACTTTTAAAATTAGCTCTAGTACTAAATACAAATAATACGAGTAGTAGGAGCCCGCCGCGTTGCGGCGAGGGTGTGCCATATTTTCAACTTTTGTAAGTGTAAAAGCGCCATGTAAAAAATATTCTTACCTATAGTAATGATTAATAGAAGCCATATTGAAGCCAGAATATGGCTGCTAGTAATGTAATTATCTAAAAATGTCATGTATTTATGTTCCTTGAAGGCGGTGGTTCCGGATTTGATCGTCGCAACATGGTCAAATGGAATTGCGGTATAAGGCACTGCAGGTTGTGCTTTTTGTCAGCAGCCGTTGGTTCTAGCTCGCCTTGTCCATTGTTTCACATCAGGGGCAAAGCAGTAAGTTTAGTGCATAAATGGTTATAAATGGCAATGTCAAGTATGCACAATTAATGGTAACAAAATGTAAAACCTGGAAGTTCACACCTGGTTCGTTCTACATCAGATGTTTCTAATGCCTCCATAGCTTTTTCGTGTGATTCATTTTCTATGTCTTTAGTCTACAAATTTAACAGAAGAACTCGATTATATAATTTGATTGAAAGGATTGTAACAGTTTCCAATATACGTTTCAGCAAACTATCTTACACCGTTATGAGGCCAATTTAATTCTGAAACCGACATTAGTTTCCAATTTACATATTTGAAAGACCGAGAATGAAATAGTTGGTTGTTACTGATTCAGGTTACCAGCTTGTCACCCAAAGTAACGTAAGTGAAACTGCGTATATGGAAACCATAAAAAGAGAAAGGGAAGTCACTAACGTAGGCGTAAAGGTTCTGGTGTGGTTGATGAGCCACCTATATGTTGTTGAAGGACAGCCTTGTGAAGCATATGGGCCTACAATGATGAGTGCATAAAATGATTACGAAACCGACAATCTAGTTTGAGATAAGATTTTAGAATCCTTATGTCTTAACATTTGGACAAACCTGCATGTATCTCGCCGAACCTCCTTTTGCGAGCACCGTATGCATTCCGGTGACTGACTGCAATTTGAAAGGTACAGTCATCATACAATTCTATAGACAGATAAAGTGTGCAATGCCATGTCATAATAATTGAGTATGATTGAAAAAATCTGAAACATGTTACCTTCTGGGCTTGTGGCGGACGTGGTTATTGGTTGACAATTTGTTCTTGCGTATGGTTGACGGGACCAGAAATGGTTTCACAAAGCTGACAACGCTACATGTAACCACGACTTCTGATGTTACACTGTGTAGGATACTAACAAACATATAACACGTATGGAGATGTGTGTATGGATTGAATACTAGAGAAAAGAAAGAAGAAATCTAGAGAGAGAAAGTAGAGAGAGAAAGATGGGAACCTTGAGAGAAAACCAAAAAAAAGAAAATAGATTATGAGAAGGTCCAACCCTCTCCAAGGATGGAGAGGGCTATTTATATGTACAAGCTTGTTGCCTCTATTAGGCTGTGGATCAGGCTGACAGTGGGTAAAGACCCGACCCGACTCCACAAATACTAACTAATACTAATCTACGTATTAACTACTATTATAAATACTACGAGCTAAACAATGCTTAATCGTACTTGGGGTGACCGAATCTTCTATAAGAAAAATCGTATTCCTAACAATCTCCCCCTAAGGGAGGTCACCCCAGAAATTAAATCTTGAATTCTTACATTGAGATCTTTGTAGATATTTTTGTAGCTCGCAGTAGTTGATTCTTCATTGATCAGAACTTTGTGCTTTCAGCAGCGGACTCAAGATGACTTCCTTGATGTGTAGGATGATCTTTGACATTTCTTCTTGCTCATCATCCAAATAATTAGCTTCATGTCATCTTTGAGTGGAAGTGTCTCTTTGTGATGTTGTGATTGTCTTTGTGTTGTCATGCTCACACTTTTCTGGATCATGATCTTCTGCATCAGAGTTGTGGAAGCATAATTGAAGCCCATTCCTTGATCATGATTTCTTTAGATTTGATGTTGAAGTGTGAGCATGAGGTGATGAATCGGCATCTTTTCAGCAATCAGCAGCAATCGTCATCTTCTTTGTCTCTGGTGGGAATACGCCTTTCCAACATGCCCATACATCTTTGATGAGTGAATTTCCATGGTTGAATAGTTCTGACGGCTCCTTTTAGATGTCGGTATGAGCATGTGGAACTAGAGTGATGGTGGTGAATGATGATAAGTTTGGTATGTTGAGCTGCATAAAACTTGGTTAGTAATAAACATACCAGCACTTACTAGTTCGGACTTCGAGATCGTCAACAACATAGTGTGAAGACTTTCTCTAATCCTTACTAAGGCCGTTCCTAATCGGATGCCCCCGAAAGGGCTTTCACTGACATACCGAAGTAAACCAACGATTAGGTGAGTCGCTGGAGATCACCCCACGACTGTAGACCTTTTGGAACACCACCGCGAACACTAAGCGTAATCCACAAGAGATTACCGAAGTGACCTGTTGTCAGGGCTGTTTGATGTTGACCCTGGCAGGAGTTTCCACTCAATCATTGGGAAATACATGTGTATATTCCCTCATAAGTGTTCTTGGCAGATTGCTAAGATCTGCGTAGGCTCAAAGTATTACAACTGGTGTCCTTAATGTTGAATAACCAGTGTAGAAGTATCAAGTGTTCCTATGAGATCTTTTGATGCATCTCTTGGCTCTAGACTCGATAAGTGCACATTGGTTATCCTATGCGGAGACTAGGGAGGGGTCTCCTGTTTCAATATCAACTAGCTCTAAGAGACAAGTCGATAGTTTACACCGGTTCCCCGTGAGAATGAAACAAGCTCTTTTAAGAGAACTTGAGTGGCTGGGAGGTTTAGTGCAGTGCGTCACTGGGTCCATGACGTCTTTATCTTCAATACCGATGTTACCTTGGTAACAATCAGTAGCATATGAATTGAACCCGGTTTCTGCCCTAAGGTTGAATAATTGGAGGGCTATTTCTTTTCACCCTTTCTCATTTCATTTCTTTTTAATTCTTCAACCCCTTCAGTGCTTACCGAGACTTCATTACTAGAACCTTGTTGGGTTTGTTCCAGTCCTAGCTCAGTCTCAGTCGGCACTCTTCCCTTTCTCACTTTTCTCCTTTTTTCAATCATTCCTAAGGACTTCTAATCTATCTATTGGATTGTCCCTGGGAAGATCCCTCCGGTTCTGGTGGATCATGGGAACATATACCTAACCTTACCATCCTTATAACTCCATGCATTAAATTAAAGTGGTCGGTCTTTTGGTATCTTTCCACAATCGCCATATAACCAAATCATTGAAAATTCTCTCAAAGTGTTTATGATTAAGAAACACATTTTGTTAACACTTTGAGAGTTTTATCATTTTTCAAATGCTCCCCCTCAACATGTGCTCATAGGTAAAGAAAGAAATTTGCACATGTCGGGGTGAGTTGCACTTATTTGAATTGATCGGCTCTTAATAGACATATACCCTAGGGACACGTTTACGTTGCTTAGTTAAAGGGATCCATTATCAGCTTTTAGGTGATAACTAGCCCTAATAACTAACTTGAAGTTGTTAACATTCCTTAAAAAGGAAGTTAGACCCGTCAAAGTATACATCTAAGAAGAGTTTCTCGAAACGGTACTTTCTACTTAGACCAGTCCTCTTCGAGACACGCTTACATCACTGGTTAGACCAGCTTGAAATTATTACCCGGCCAGGACTAGTCCTTTCGATTCATGACTTTTCAAGTTTAGTCAATTCTTGAGTCAAATCTAAGTCGTAATCAATTCACGGTTTCTACTTGTTATTGTAAAAACACGCGAAAGACTCTTAGCCACTTGCTCCCCCTCAATATGTGCACATTGATTGATTCAATTTGAAAGTTTTAAGACTTTGGCACATACAGGTGAGCTTTCATTTGAGAACATTTATTCACCATTTATTCACTTGCTCCCCCTTAATATGTGCTTTGATTAACATTCAAAAACTACAAAATTTTAGCACATACGGGAGAGCGTACTTTTGAGAAACATCATTTTTTAAATCACTTTTTTTTAAAACATCACTTTTTAAATCAGATTTCATATTTAAATCACATTCTCTCCCCCCATCATAAAATTTCAAATCTTTTGAGATTTTGTGATCCCAATTGATTTTAAATGTTTTTAGAAGAAACTTTGGAGAAAAAGTGATAAAAGTTTTACCATTTACTGATTTTGAGACACACTTTCACTGCTGCTGGTGCACAAAGTATTTAAAGGTGCAGAAATTTTGAGCAAATACGCTCCCCCTCAATTAATGACCCGTTTTCAATTTAACGTGTTGTGGTCATTAAGTTGAGCGGCAAGGTATTTGTGAAAATTTAAGTCCAATAGCCACCTTGTAAACCACAAAAACTCTCTTGAAGAATTGTAAAAGAGAGAGATTTTGGGATGAAAGAGGACTTCTCTTCTTTTACTAGAAATGATGAACTGAAGCGTACACCATTTAGGAGGTGCACGGATGTAAAGTAATCCATGCCCGGATGAAATTCATTCGTTGTTAGGAACAACCGTCTTAATGGCGACGCATTTTCCTCATTGTTTGAAAACTGAGTTGCTATCTGAAGTAATAGCAAACCATAATTTAGTCATGATATAAAAAACAAACTATTTTTGGTATTTTCTATTTTTCAGATTTTTATGGTTTTTCTAGGTTTTATATTTTTGTATTTTTCTTTTGTTTTAAAGGAATATGTACAAGGATATGTGAAGTAAATCCGTTACTCTTCATCTTGCTCCTGAAGACTTTTGAGTGACTCAGGAGAGATACTCTTCATTCCAAGACGTGGGAGAATGAATTGAAACCGTTCTTTGGGAAATGCCTTAGTGAAGATGTCAGCCAGCTGAAATTCGGTCCTCACAAAGTAAAGTTCCACAATTACTTTTTCCACTTGTTCCCTGATGAAATGATGTCGAATATCAATATGCTTCGATCTGGAGTGTTGGACGTTGTTGCAACAAAGAGCAATTGCACTTTTGTTATCACAGTACTTCGGAATTTTGTTGTACACAAAGCCATAGTCAGATAATTGTTATCTCATCCAAAGGATTTGAGCACACCAAGATGACATGGCAATGTATTCAGCCTCAATGGAGGAAATCGACGTACTCATTTGCTTCTTTGATGACCAGCTAACCAGCTTATCTCCTAGAAATTGAGCACCCCCTGAAGTGCTTCGACGAGTATCTTGACAACCCGCATGATCAGCATCCAAGTAGGCCGTGAGAGCCATAGCATTGTCTTTAGGATACCAAAGACCCATGTGAATTGTTCTGTGAAGGTACCTGAAGGCCCTTTTGACTGCTTCTAAGTGCTTTTTGGTGAGTTTGGATTGATAACGAGCACACATGCAAACAACAAATAGAAGATCTGGCCTGCTAGCAGTGAGATACATTAATGATCCAATCATGCTTCGGTATTTGGTTTGGTCAACTGGAGGCCCCTCAACATCCTCATCCAGTTTTGTCCTTTCTACCATTGGGGTGTCAACAGAATCAGATGATTCAAATCCAAATTTCTTTAAGATTTCAGTGGCATACTTGGATTGATTGATGAAGATACCATGGGGATTCTGAGAGATTTGTAACCCCAAGAAGAAAGACATTTGCCCCATCATGGACATTTGGAATTCTGTACTCATCTCTTGTGCAAACCTATCACATTCTAATGGATCGGAAGAAGCGAAGATAATGTCATCCACATATATTTGAACGTGGAGTAGATGCTTGCTCGACTTTCTAGTGAATAATGTAGGATCAACCACACCCTTGGTGAATTTGTTGGCCAGAAGGAATTTGGATAGAGTATCATACCATGCTCTGGGTGCCTGTTTAAGTCCATAAAGTGCCTTCTTCAAGCGATAGACATGATTAGGGCGTTCGGGATCAACAAACCCCTCTGGTTGGCTTACATATACTACTTCCTTTAAGTGACCATTAAGAAATGCAGTCTTCACGTCCATTGGTAGACAATCATATTCTGACTCGCTGCATTGGCAAGAAAGATTCTGATGGCCTCAATTTTGGCAACTGGTGCGAATGATTCCTCAAAGTCAATGCCTTCTTCTTGTCTGTATCCTTTGGCCACTAGCCGAGCTTTGTTCTTCAGAACTTCACCATATTCGTCAAGCTTCACTTTGAAGATCCATTTGAGGGCGATAATCATAGCACAGTCGGGAGGGGGTACTAATTCCCAAACATCGAGTTTGTCAAATTCATGGATTTCATCTTGCATTGCAGTGAACCAGGATGTTTTAGTCAAAGCATCTTTATAATCCTTCGCTTCGACTTTAGACAGTATGGAGCTGACGAAGCACCACAAGGCATCTGTGGCAAGTTGTCTACGTGTAGATACCGGCCGAGATGGATTACCAATGATGTTGTCAATTGGGTGATCGTTTGT
>LBNU01023224.1:0-22254 GCA_014162995.1 Artemisia annua
CTTATTCTACCTATACACAAATTGTTGAACCACATGAGAAATCAGTTTTTTGCTTTCTAGTATGTAATCTGATGTTATTGTGATTGTTGATACCTTAGATAAAATGCATCCACACTTTATGCTTCCAATTCTTCTAAATTCCTAGGCTTAATTTGAACCCTAAAGATAGTTAGATCAGACATTCTTGTATATGACTGTTATCAAGTTCAATTAGTTTCTAACGAATTTGTATAGATGTAGAAAAATGTTAAACCACGTAACTACTAAGTTCTTACTATGAAATTTGCGATTCTTGTGATTTATGATAAAGGCAGACCGATTCTTTGATAGCAAGATTGCTTTTGAAATTCTACGTTTTCTGTTCTTCAATTTGCTAATGTGTTAAGACACATATACATCGATCGTGACATTGTTTAGAACACGTGGTTCGCATCAATTCAAAAAAATTTCCAATTTCGACTTCAAAACATTATAAACTAGCTTAACACACATTTATCACTTGAAGGTGGTCATATATAGGATATGCTTTAACTAGTCCAATTTTCCTATTCAGAATTCGATAAAAATCAGCCTCCATCAAACATATAATTTCTAGTTCCTTAGAAACTCAAAGCTAAATATAATCAGACAAAATAAAAGTGCACACATTAAAATTTATAGCTAGAAATATGATTGAGATCAATTGATTAAAGGAACACAAAAAAGCAGAGCATATTTGAATCGGGCAGTTAGGTATATATCAATTTAAAACTAGCAACTGGATTTGTAATGACATACTTTGAAAGCACACATACACATGAAGTTGTCTAACGTTCAAAATAAGATCGAAATAAAGTCAAAATCGCATGCTGACATAAGTTCACGGAGGACATAATATTTGGAGAAATGAAAAAATACCATTAATTGCGTGCACATGAAGTTTGCAGCAAAGATATGGCATTTCATTCTAGCAACTCAACTTAGCATTTCACCAGTTGAGCGATCTGACACTGTTCACAAAACAATATAATCTACTTTCTATATATTTTATGATAAAAGGTTTGTAAACTGACGAGGCTTCCCTGTCTAGGTGGTTACTTGAGGAGTGCGAGTTTTTTGACTCATATGTATGTGGCCTAACCGAGATACTCTCGTGACCGACTACAGCCCTTTTCCTGTTTACATCCAAATATGACTAATGAAGGTTGAACTTTGAAGCGTAGACCTCTTGTGAGAAGGTTAAAAAGATTTATCACTAGACATTTGATGGTGGTTATAAAATGAACCGTCCAAAAACATTAAAAATGTTATGGATCATTATTAGTGGTCCAAATAACTAATAAGATGCCCATGACCCAATTAGCTATTAGGGTTTTTACCCTAATATTATCTTATATATACCCTTTGTATTCCCTAAACATGATTATCAATAAGAAGAATATTCATTCCCTCAATTATTGTTCACAATACGTTATCAGCACGCTCTAAAATTTTGATTTCGTTTACTCTCGACAGCGGTATGTCTTCAACTTTATTGTTCGATTATTGATATACAGTAATACTCGTAATTAGATATACTAGAACTTTATTATTTATTGACTTATTGTTGAGTGCAATGGGTCTGGAACAAGATTATGGATAATTATTTTGTGTGCTTATAATTTGAACGTCGTTTAATTTGTTTAGTTATTTATCTTTTATATAATAAAAGAATTACATCATTTCAGAGTGTTTTTGCAAAACCCTTCTCATTGAAAAAAAATTAGACCAATAGGAGAGCTCGATTTTGCCACGTAGGCGAGATCGAGCAATATGATTGGTCAATAGAAAGTCAAAATTAAATTGATTTTGGTCAAACTTAATAAATTTGGTGGAGAAATTTGGTTAAGAAAAAAATGCATAAAAATATAGGTGTCAAATTTATGAAAGCAAAAACTTAAAAAAAGAGGAAGTAATTAATAAAACTTTAGTGGTTAAATTTTAAATAAATTATACCCCCTTACACTTTTCATGTTTTTTAATAACTTTAGAAAAATCACAAATAACCCCTTACACTTTATACCCCTTATACTTTATAATATTAACTTTGTTTAAAATTACATGAGTATTAGTATTAGTTTTTAAACTTTCATCCATTAAAATTACAAAATTTGGTAAATATGTGAATTAGTTTTAATATTGTTAGTTTTAGACTTTCATCCATTAGAATATTTTTTAAATAAGGACTCGTGTTATTCTACTTAAAAGTTTAATTTATGCGTACACGGGTTTGAATATTAAATACGGCTAAATTATTAGTAACGGGAATATAAATACCTAATGGTAAGCACGAGATACTGTGATATGAAAATAAATATACGTGATTCTACTTATAACAACGACTCATGAAATTGTTATTTAAAATTTATATATAAATATCCATAAAAACAATTTAAAAACTTTACGGAGCATATTTTAATTTCATTAACGCTCATTATGTGCTACTAAACTCGCACATTTTGTACAACATGATATCAATAGTTAAAGTTAAACAATAACATCAACATCAACCTCAACATGTCTGTCGGTCAAAAATGTTATACAAAGCCAATTTACTGATTTTGACAAGTGATATGCTCTATTAGGCTGCACCTTCTATTTTTAATTACTTTAGCAGAAAGTGTATTGTGCGCGTTGTTAAGTCCGAAAAAAATGAAGAAAAAGAAGTGTACGTTTTGTGCCAATAGTTTGAGTATTAGCTGATTGATGTTTCTTTCAGTATGTTTTATATATCAGTTGGTCCTTATGCGTTGTTTATTCGAACTTGACACATTAAGAGACTGGGAATACAAGTTCATCACTAAGTATGCTAAAGTAGAAACCATAAAAACCCCCGAAACTACACCTGATGCATCAACTACGGATTTAATTTGAAGGTTACTTAGAACATATATTTGATATAATAATTTGCTTATATGGTATATGTGTTTATTGAATTTTAAAATCAAGTTGTCTCTTGAATTTTCACATACTTAAACGGCTAACTCACATAATCCTAAGTTAACGTTATATAAATGCCTTTGTCTCAGGCACTGATATGTGTTGCATTAACCTTATTCCAAAGTTGTAACAAAAAAGCAAATGGCACAAGTATTTGATGAGTTAATTGCTTTTGAATTTGTTGTAATATAGAATAATGATGATCTAGAAAGAGATGTAACTAATATGCCTCATTCACTTGAAATTCTGCTGCGAAAAGAATAAGCCGGTTTACTAAAGTAGGACTTGCTTAAGTTATTGGAGTTTGGGACTGTTATTTTCTACTTATTATAGTAGTTTTTAAAGGGTTTTGGGACCGTCTTAATAGTTAGATTCGTGGTGATTAGGATTGTTTTAATGGTTGTCTTAATAGTTATTAAAGGGTTTTTATGACTGTTTTAATTGCATAATTCAAGGTGTTTGGGACTGTTTTTAATAGCTGAATTGATGGGTGCATGAAACTGCCTTGATAGCTGAATTCAAGGGTGTTTGAGACTATTTCAATTGCTAATTTTAGGGGTGTTTGGAACTTTAATAATAGCCGAATACATGGGTGTTGCGACTGTTTTTAATAGGCTTTGTTATTGCAAGATAAATTTGACTTATACTAAATTAATAGATGCAAAGTTCAAAACATTTTAAGACAATATACTCGGTATGAAATACATGATAAAATTTTTATGTTAAAACTCCGTGCGTGCACGGGTATTATAACTAGTTTATTAGTACGTAAAAACAATGCTACTCGTCTTATCTCAGTATCTGTTACATACGAGTCATACTTCAATTGTATATCGGTTATATTATATTTGTTAGCTAGTTAAATTTACATTCCTTAATTGTATTAACTGATTGTATATTAGTTTTCTAAATTTATACTCATAATTTAATAAAACATGTTATATTCTTATACTACGAATCTCATATTGATGTGTTATGTCATATTTTGCCATGTAATATGAATGTTATGTATGTGTTACGATTATTCTGTTACCCATCATGATGGTAATTGGTTCTATTTGGAAAACATGTAATCTAATTAATATTAGAATTTATATTCGAGAATTAAAGATTAAATACATCCCAATAATACTTATTTTAAAACAAGTCAGTCACTATAATATTAATAATGATATATGATAATTAAGTATTTTATTTAATGATATATGCTAACACATGTGACTATGTCATTTAACTTGTAAGATTTAGTATGGACTTGAATTGATTCGTTGTATTTTCGTATCTTGGTATGAATTGGATAACTTGAGTTTCTCGTAGATGTGCCTATAGACCTTAAAGTTTATCTTATTATATGATTTTTGAGCTTAATTGATATCAATGCATGTGATATATATAATGGTGAATCAATTTTGTTACTGCTCGGACTTATCTAGCTAATTATACTATGCTTAATACATGAACATGATGCAAATGCAATTGCATGATTTAATTCAAATTATAACGTAGTAATATTATTCATCCATATAAATATATTATGCATCAAGGGGACAATGTGATATTTAATTTGGGTTTTTTTTCATTCAACTATCATGGTTTAAGCCAAGTGTAAGTATATCACCACTAGTTCTACTAGAAGATGAAAAATATATTTTTGTTTGAAGTATATGTTGGTTACTTTACGTATTTTTGAAGATATTTTGCTTTTAGTGGTTTTTTCCTCTAATTGAAGACTCATTCTTTTGCTTAACATGAGCAAGTTAATTTCCGTTGTATGTTTAATGTTGATTAATATAACATGTAACGTTAACATATTGTGATATACTCTGGCATGGTTAAGATTTTGGAACGGTCTTGTTTATCTGCTACTAATAGTTTTATCAAATTGGCTTATGAACTTAAAATTTCTTTATTTATTTGTTAAAACCTGATTAAAAAAAAAAAAAAAAAAAAAAAAAAAAAAAAAGCATTTAAGAGAATAGCCGATACTTATGTGCTAATTTAGCTTATATGTTTTTGAGGTTTATATGTTTAGAACTTGATTACTCTGTTTGGTGAGTTTGATGATTAACAAACACAATGTCGTTACATCATTTTAATTATGGTTTATATTACCACTATCTAATATGCTTTGTTTTAAGATGCTTTACGCCTTTTAAAAAAGAAGTCCGCATACAAACGAAGGTAATTATCGAAATGATTAGTAAATGTTATGAATGCATGACTAACGATGATTATGGCCATGTTATGCACAGTAGAATATTAAATCATCATGATTGATTGTGACCATTATAGTTGATAGTTAAAGAAAATATTTTAACCTAGTGATGAAGTCGCCTTGTAGTTACTCGTAAATTGAATTTGCGTGTCGTTATGTAATCCATGGACGTAACTTGTAAGTAAAATGGTTATATGAAAAATGTGCATTGATAAGTTTTGGACTACTATTTGCTTGACTACATCAATATATTTAGCAAGTTGTGCAACTTTATTGGTATATAAGATGTGATTCTTCTTTAATAATGCTAATGAGTAATGTAAATATTATATTGAACTGTGTGAAAGTGAAGAAAGTATCAATTTAATTGAAGAAATGTGAAACTAATTTAGTTGATTCTCCTTAAAAAAATATAAAGGTTTTGATTATAAATGTGGTTGGTTAATTAACATAGTGTGTGTTTTATGAATCTTTTATGAATATGATAGGCCACCATTAATGTGGCAAGATAACTGCAAAGAAAATCAGTATCGCTATGTTTGCTGAAACCGCAATATCCTTACGATGTGATATATGCTTGTCATGCAGTTTTATTTTATTCGCGATATTTTTGTTTAATTGATTATGGAATGTATGTGCTTTGCAAATAGTGTAACTTGACCAATAGGAAATATATTTTGTTTGTTGATAATGCTATGGGCTAATGTGAACACTGTTTTGAACTATATAGAAGTCACATAGAGCTTTTATAGATTTGATTGGAGAATGTGATGTTGTAATTTAAACTATCTGATTTTTGGCAAAAATCGAGTGCAATTGAGGCACATGTGGTCATAAAATAGAGTTTATGAGACAAGATTATTTTATTGAGTGGCATGACCGGTTGGACCATCTCGGGTCAATGATGATGTGAAATGTATAGAAGAACCATAAGTTTCTTCAAAGATAAATTTGATTGTTCTCAATGGAATGGAAGCTAATTGTTCATATATCACCAACATATCTATAAAGTTTTGGAAAGAATATAACGGGGATGTATGTAGGCCTATACATCCGTCATATGGATCATTTTGGGTTTTAAAATCGATGCATCGTCAAAATGATCATCAAAGACGCAACTTAAGGTTAAGCGTGATTAATGGCTCGGCTTATAAAATGCGAGCATGGTTTCCAGATTGTATCTTTGGAATTGGTGGTGAATACTTCCACATGTTGGGCGATTAAGTGTTGAACATAAAAGTAGCCCATGTTCATACGCGAATTGCTTTTGTTGAAACGTTTATAAAACGTCTTCAGTTGATTGAAAAGCCAATAATATTATGAGAACAAAAGTCTTAGTTTATGGGGCATGTTATAACATATAAATTCGCATCTTGCCAACAATTTATAATGACTCTCCCCGATTAGAATGGTTTTGGTCACAAACCATATGTTTCCCATATAAGAATTTTGTAAATGTGCGGTAAATGTTTCTTGTAAATCCACCACAACGCACAATAATGGGATGTTGAAACGGATAATTCATTCAGGGGGAGAGAATGAGCAGCAAGGAATATGGAATGAATTATGATATGAATATTGATCCTCACAGTAATGAATATGAACTTTACGTTAAAGGGACAATTTATATTCCAGATCTAGTAATTGCCAGCATGATTGTGATATTAAATAAGTGACTAGATAATATAAATACTGCTAATGCTCCAATTAAAATGTATGTCCCAAAGATACAACCAATGAATGGTAGTAAGTCTATGGTACGACTGCAGTGTGATAGACAAATCGATTCTAAATAAAAGTCCTCGAATAATTAGATAAATTAGAGCAAGAAAATGAAGATGGTCAAATCGAGGTAATAAGACCCCATAATAGTCAAGAGACACTAGACATGAAGGTTATTGAAAAACCCCGGGTACATGAAAAATTATGAGATCTCACTAAACGGTATGTAATGTCTAGTAAAGTGTGGAATCAAAAAGAAATGAATCGACGTCGATAATACTATTATATATGATTTTGTAAATAAATAAGATAGCGCTATAATTATGGTGAGGATCATGGAAGCAATACCTGCAAGAAGTGCAGATGTATAAATGAATGGCCAAAAATGATGTAAAGACGCAAAGAATTAATGAAAGGTTTAAGTCTCTTGTGATGAGACATGGTTACTGGGACTTGAAGTCCATACATATGAGTATTTAAATTATTGGATATGCATAAGTCTTTATGAGAAAATGAAATGAAATTATGCATAAGGTACAAGTGATGGCACACATATATTTTCTCAAAGACATGTAAATGATCATGCAGATGTATGTTCACATGTGGTGGATATTGTATAAGTCTGGCAATCTGTAAGATAATTGATATGCGTCTAAAAGATAAATTAATAGAGCTCATACGAGATTTTATGAAGCATGCTAGTGATTTTTAATGCTTAAAGCATATAAGAAAAGTTCTCAAGAACATTACTTGATTGTATTAAATTAATCATGTTTTTGGCATACATTTAATAATTTCCTTAGTGTATAGTATTGTGCCAAATAAAGAATTATGTTTGCATATGAAACTTTATAAAGAGATCTAGACTTGAATATTCTGTAAGTTTCATGTTGTTTGATTATGATTATAAAGGCAACTGAATGCATTGAAATTGAATTTGAAACAAAAGACAAATTTTGTCTCAATTTACAGTTTGAACATCTAAATGATGAAATATATGTGTGCATCATGAAAATAAAGAAAGATGCTAACTATCCTTATTTGGATAAACGAGACTCATGTTTATGAGGTTACATGATGTGTAAAAGACCCCATTGATTTATAAAGATGATGATCACAATATCGATTTAAAGTGTCATACTAAAATGTGTATGAAACATTTATGATTCTCGCTAATAGTCATACATGATATAATATATCATTTGAATTAATTGTGTTTGCAATGAATAACTTGTGAAGTACAAGGATGTACTTGAATGAGATGTATGACATATATTAATCCTTAAATTGGACATGCGAACTAAATGTAGAGAATATTTATTCATATGAATCTATCAAGGCACTTTATGGTGCATTTCACTAATTCAATGAGCTTAAATGATGTGATCATCAGGGGGAGAGAAGATACGCGTTGCACTCTTTTTCCCTTGACCACGGCTTTTTCCCCACAGGGTTTTTCGGCAAGGTTTTTAATGAGGCAACATCCCCGAGCGTATAAAGGAGTTATGTACTTTTTTCCTTCACTAGAATTTTGTCCCAATAGGTTTTATCTAGTAAGGTTTTAACGAGGCATAATCCTCAAATGGAGTAAAATAAATATTTCGGTATCTTCAAGGTACAAATGGTATGGGTTTATATTTCACTAACCCATCAAAACAAGTTTAGTTAGTTTTGCAGATGCAGGATATATGTTTAAGTTACCATGATCGGTCTCAAGTTAGATATGTTTTCATAAGTGGCAGCACTATTTCCTGGTGTCTGATAGAGCATACAATCGCGGTTACTTCATCAAACCATACATCAATTCTGGAAAAGAGATACCAACTATTGCTTGTAGATAATGTAGCATGCCTTGCCATATTCAAGAAATGTTACATCAAAGGCGATAAGATACTTCTCGTTCAAGTGATTATTTCGTGAACCTATTTACAAGATATCAAGTGATATAGTCATCAGAGGGAGATAATACACGCTGCACTCTTTTTCCCTTAGTCATGGTTTTGTCCCACTGGGTTTTCCTGACAAGGTTTTTAATGAGGCAGCAATTCCTAAGTGTATTAACAATATGGACATCCAAGAGGGAGTGTTATGGATCATTATTAGTGGATGTCCAAATAACTAATAAGATGCCCATGACCCAATTAGCTATTAGGGTTTTTACCCTAATATTATCTTATATATACCCTTTGTATTCCCTAAACATGATTATCAATAAGAAGAATATTCATTCCCTCAATTCTTGTTCACAATAAAAAAGTAAATGTAGCCCTATATTCATGACAAGTTTAAGATTGTAGTTAGAACCAGAAAGTAAATGGATTCGATGTTTCTATGGGCTAGAATTGTACTTTACGGGCCTCTCGCCTCTCGTGTATAAAAATTTATACTTTTTGAGGCCTTAAATATATATATGGGGCCTAAATTAAGCTTTTGTTTTAGTAGCATTATGGTCGAGCCGGCCCACCTTCTCAAACGCAGGCTGTGCATAAATCTTTAAAAAGATAAAGTGACTGCATGGCAAGCTGATAATAATCTCAATAAAATGTTAGCATTTTTATTGATTTGTAAATGGATCGTAAAACATAAAAGTACACTTATTTGCTCAAAGCCTAAGAGACAAGTCAAGTTGATGATAATCTTCTTGGACACCCTCACCTTTATAGCAATAATCCATGTCTCTCCTTCCAACATTTTCTTGATGTTCCATACTTGTCATGAAGGGTGGCTGCACCCAACCAACAGTGCTTGAACCATTTGAACCAGACATTGATGTCTGGTTCCAAAGTTTTACTCCTGCACTCAAGTATCGACTCTTTTTAGCCAGTGTCCGTTCAAGCTTGTGAGCATTCTGGTGGCCTCCAAGTGCTTGCGAGCTATAAAACTTTCTCCTGCAATATTTGCATGAGAAAACTCTTTGCTCGGGGTTGCTTGATGAAGACGAGAGAGACGTGTTGGTATCATGCATGAGGTCTAAGGTGCATTCGTTTTCAGGTAGGTTTAGATCGAAAAAGTTCATGGCTTCTGAAGAGTATGTATATCACAAGTACAAAGATATGAGATCGAGTTTGAACTTAAGAGAATGGAGTTACAAAGAACACTGAAGGCTTATTAGTTAGTGAAATGTAATTATGAGGTTATATAGAATGTGTTGATTGATGTACATGACATCTATATATAGCTTATAAATATGCTTGTGAAGCCAAAGGTTATGGAGAGAAAGAGAGAGAATGGGCAATCGAATTGTTGTCGCTTGTATTAATGGCAGGATCAAGTTACTTGTCGGTGCATCTAATATTCCTTAATTAACAAGTTGAGATGAGTTGAGAAGTGATATTACTTATTTAGATATAAGCTGATAATTTAAACAGTTTAAAAGTAAAAAACAGATAGTAGCTCTGATAGTAAGAGAGGATGAAAAACAAACACATAATTGTGTAATCTAAATACTATTTAGATACATATAAGTGATCGTAATAAAAAATAAATAAATAAATAAATAAATAAACACTTTAATGACCTTTGTATATATATATATATATACAATATCTTCTTTATTCATAAGAACGAGTTTAGCACTTCGGTACTCCATTGCGGTTTCCTTTTTTATTACATGGTTGCATGAATAAAAAAGAATCAAAATTTGACGATACTATACACCTTTTTATTCGATAGTCTTACACAGATTTAAACCGAAAGACTTCTGTTTCGTAAATAAAAACATGTTAATTTATCTTAAAAAAGTTTGTAAAGAAAGTTGAGTTAACATTTTGAATAATATTTTTAAAGTATATATGCAAGCATTGTAATATTTACCTTATTTTAGTCGTACTTTTAACACTTTTTAAATAATTTTTTTCCCCTTAAAGCATTATTTAAATACAATTTAGCATCTCTTAAATTTCTGGGGTTTTATGTAACTTTTAAGTAAACCAAAAAATGTCAGTGCTTTGGGAGAAGAAAATGGATTCTACATTTTTATATACTTCTCTTTTATAAATCCAAGTGGGAAACACATTGTTTCTATGCTTAGAGCAATGGTAACCATGGTGTCATGGCTTGGTGTCATGGCACAAAAGTTAGTGACACGTCAGCAAAAATCTTTATGGCATTAGAAATTTGACGGCACCACATTCTGGCCGTATCCGTTGGCACCAATTCTGGTGCCGTCGGCCTTTTTCTTTTTCTCTCTCTTTTTTTTTTTTTTTTTTTTTTTTTTTTTTTTTTTTTTTTTTTTTACCTAAAATTAAACGTGTGGAATTTCAAATTCAAATGGGCGGTTAAAAATTTGAATTCAAAATTTCATGAGCGGCCTAAAATTTTTGAATTTGAATGTATTCAAACGCCTATAAATAACCCTGTCCAGTTCATCCAAAAACACACACAAATCACACATTACTCATACACAAATCAATAAATTTCATCCTTCAAACCAATGGCTAATCCCAATCTCACCAAATAAAACGGTTCAGAATACAACACCCCCCCCTCCTGAAGATTTGTTTCAGTTTTCCAGTATACAATCAAAAACACAATAATCCACCGCAAGTTTGTTCCAGTTTTCCGGTATGACACTCCACCACAAAACACTCACCTGAAGTTCTGTTTCCATCTTTAAACAATCCCACCACAAAACCCACAACCAAACAATCCACACCACGGGCATTGGACTGGAGGATGAACCTGTACGAGCAAGGACATGCAAGAAGTTGTTGGAGGTTCAGGCTTGAGGAATTGAAGAGGAGAGAAGAGCTCGTGAGGAGTTATGGTTAGCTAAACGGGCTCGGAGAGAAGTCGTTTGTGCATATCGAATCGCCACCATGGATTGCCCCCGTGTGTCAACGAGTGATGACGATTCGAGTGCTTCAAGTGACGAGGGCTGGGTCTCGGATGATTCGTTTTACTGAATCTGTAGTTCTATAGTACTGTAGTTTAGGGCTTTCAATTTCCGTTTCTTGTTTCATGGTATTTAATTAACGTATCTATGTTTAATGTATTTTCGTTTTAATGTTTAACGTATTACTATTTCGTTAAATCTTACATGAACTACTATCTAAGTAGTATTTTTTATACAAAAACATGATTAAAAAAAAAAAAAAAAAAAAAAAAGAAAAAAAACACCTCACGGCGTGGCCACGGCGCAACAGCCGACGGCGCCACCCACGGTGTCGTGCGCCAAAGGTTTTTTTGGGCTGGTAGTATGGCACGAGGCCACAACGCCAAGGTACCTCTTACTCTTAGAGATTTTTGTTATTAACATATAAATAAAAATGTTATAATTGAATTTAATGAAAAGTACAAAACAAATTTGCTTTTATAAAAGAATAAAAATAAAGAGGTCCTGTATATTTCTATAAATGCATGTAAGTAAAATAAAATAAATGAATGAATTATGAAATGTGGCATGGAACCAATTAAAGAGACGACATTTCCCATGGTTTCGTTTGAATTTTATGACATAGAAATGATGTGAAACACAAGTCTTGTAGTGATTTTACCAGATGAAGTAAGAATTGATGATGATAAAGTAAGGCCATGTTGACTAGGCTAGAGGTGCAAATCATTTGATATCTTATTTCATGTTGTGTCTATTGATTAGCAAACAAGATTCCACTACAAATATGGTACGCATATGATATGTTTGACAGTTTGAGACATACTAGGAATCCCTGTTTGCCCACACTACCCCACATAACCTTTTTAAATTAGCTAGGGGCCGGGCTTTTGATTCGCCAAATACTTTTGAAAGAAATGTAATTTCTCAAAAAACATTATACTAAGTTTCCAAGAGTGGAAGAATAATAAAGGTGTAACGTTCCACCAAATGACAGGACTTTAATTTTCAACGGCAAGTCTCTTGTGAATCTATCAACATGGGAAAGCCAATTTGCACATCTTAACTTCTTAAGATCAATATGAATACCCAAGTAGGTGCATGCAAGGGAACCGAGAAGATAGGCAATCCATCGAGTGGCAATGGAACTTAATGCAAGAGAGGAGACTCCTAGCTCATAAATTTTGCTCTTGTGGAAGCTCATTTTAAAAGTGAATCAAGGTGCACGCAAGTTAAGATGTGGCTCAAATTTTCAGTATTAGAGAGGACCACTCCCTTATACATAAAGCATCATATGTAAATTGGCGGTATGATATTTGGCTTTACCCACCTTTATGTCATGGTAGATTTTACGATTCTTAGTTTCCAAACTATATGAAGGGCTTCAACCATCCAAATAAATAAAAGACGGAAGAGAAGGTTAATTACTATGATGAAGCCCTTCTTCAAGTTTCAATTCCTTAGAAGGGACCTAAATATGAGAACCGAGGCAAATGATAAGTTTAGACAACAACGACTATTTAACTTGGCTAACCGTTTAAGTAACTACTTTGAGTGTATAATCAGATTAAGATGAAACATTTTACAAGAAAATGGGATATAAGCCTAAACGGCTACAAGAATATTTTATCCGCTAATATAGAATACACACAAATGCGCACCTCAGCATAACAAATATCACAATAATAGTACAATGTCTTTTGGCTTGATGGTGTCTTTGTACTTATAAATATTTTGTGTGTTCCATAGTTTTGGCCAACATTGTTTGTCGGGTTTGGATTTTCTTAGTCAATCTTCCTTGCAAAATGATTGATTGAAATCGAGCATGTTATAGAATCCTTTTCACCTATATTAATTTGTTTGATTGCTTTTTCCACCGAATCTGAATGTGATTTTATATATGAATCTGAATTTAATGTATAAATGTCTGGATTTGAATCAAATGATATTGCTTGTTTTTTACTTTTTAAATATCTGAATAATCTAAGTACAAATCAGTTTTATTCTTACGAAACATAAACATGTTTAAGCATTATATAGAACATTGGAGTCATAAAATTAATATAGTTTAGCAACATAGGAATAAAATGTCTTAAACAAAACATTGAAAAATATTGTATCACAATTTAATCTTGTAAAGTAGTCATATATTGTTGATATGTTGTACTCCCATATCCCATATGGTTGAACATCTTCATCATTTAACAGATTGTCACTATCGTTTACTTTACAATCATACAATTACGAAAAAAGATTTCATTATATACTTAATATTGTCAATTAATAATTAAATATTTTTTAATAAAAAAAATTTAAGCTCATGTTCAAACTACGTGCCACAATTTAATTTCACCAAACTAGTTACTATTGTTTGAAAAAACTCTCAATCATCATTGTTATTTTGAAGATTATTTGTTTAGCAAAAAGAAAAAGGTAATTCTCTTTTACGTACTATTTATGAATATTAAAAGAAAAGTCGAGAAAATATATAGCAGAAAATGAAGAAAAAAAGACAGAGAAAAAAAATGAAAACATAAAAAAAAGTATTGAATAAGGAGACATTAAGAGTCATTTACATACCCTCTTCACATCTAGTTGGTTATGAGATTCGATTCTCTGACCACGTTTGGACGAAAAAAGAGAGTAAAATAAACGCGTTTATTAAGCTAAATGTCTAAGCGAGTCTAAATGAGTCCGATCAAAAGGTCATTAACAAGTTCTTTTTTTTTAAAAAACAATCCACTTTGATTTGGTCTTGCATGAAGCAAACATGACACGTGATTACAATCATTTCAAATAGATGCGATTATTTGTTTATTACATTAAAAGTCCAAACTTAGTACAAACGAGTTACATGAGCCAGCATGTTATGTTAACACAGGGAATAAAAACTACTACCACATTGCTTGGCGAAAAAGAATACTTCATGTGATATTATTTCTGCTGTAGAACGTTCGCGTAAAGAGAATTAAATGAGTCTGATAGAACGATATAAACATTAACCGAAAGGAAAAGGTCAAATGAATTAAACGGAAATGGTAAGATATTGTGGTTTAATGTGTAGAAACGAGAAAATATAAAATGATAAATAGTTTAGATTTTAATTTGCACAACTACGAGATCAAAATGCTTTGATAACATTATATGATGTTATCGAAAAGGATAATTTTAGTGCAAGATCGCAAAGATTGTTGATGTGTGGCACCCAACTTTATTTGCTTGAGTTACATGGCTTATAAAGTTCATTTAAGATTTATGATTTCTATATACAGTTCATTTTCTTCTTCAAAATCTATTTAAATTAACGCACGTATAATTTACAGATTGTTCATATCAATTCAGTAAACAGATGTCCTCTAACGATTCTCAGGCACCCCTTACTAAGCGTTTTAAATCCGGCGAGGAACCACTTCCAATCATGGAGGTTACAACTAAAATAGTAGTTCTTTATCCGCGCTCTCGATTGGGAATATTAGGAAAAAACGTAATATTCTGATGGATGAAATCAAGAGTCTAGACAACAGAATCGAGGATAAGGAAAGGCTTGTTGTAGTTTTTAATGAATTACTAAAAGATTTGGCTTGTATCTTTTGGTTTTATGTTTATTGAATGATGTTGCTTCTTCTAATAATCTCAATCAGATTGTTTGTATTGATTTGTTGTTCAACAATTTGCCATAAAGTACAACAAAGAATAATATTGCATAGAGCATAAAAGATTGTTAATTCAAATTGATAGTTGTATTAAGAATTATTGTTACAATCGTCTACATTGAATTTGGAGCATAAGCAGATCTGCAGCCTATTAATTGTTACAATCGTCTATATCTGAAGCAATATAACATATGGTTACATGTTTTTAAACAAACACAGGGGGTTCATTAACTAATTGTATATCCCATACAGAGATGGTCACATGGAAAGTGGATGTATGGATGGTATCTTGGTGACAGAAACAGAAAATAAAAAAAATGATGAAGTCTAGTTTACATGTAAACATGTTGTTGTGGAGATGTTTGTAAAGTGTCGGATTTAATATATAAAATAGGATGACTCAATGGTAGGCGGTAGCTACATAAAATTTTCAGTTGTTTTGCTACATCTCTAGCTCGTTCATCTTTTCCCATCACTCTTTATATTATTGCCTCTGTAAACTATGTTTTAATAGTACGTACTAAGTTTAGTTGATATTGAATTAGCGTGTTGGCTCTTTGTTTCGCTCTAGCTTAAGACAGTTTCATTCTCCGTTTGTAATCTATAATCTATCTAGGCTAGTCCATGTAGTTTTTTCTTGGGCTTGTATTTGTAGCTTCATCAGTTGTGTGTGTCAAATACCTCAAGTTGAAAAAAAGGGGTTTTTGCATATATATCTTTTCGAAAATGCATAATTGCATATATATTCAAAACATCAATTGTATTATGTGCATTAAAAACTTGTACAAAGGATATATATGCAATTATTCACTTTGTGAAGGATATATATGCAATTTTGCCTTGAAAAAAATAGCTTGACTCAAGTTGGGGGAATGTTAACCATTGATTTGATCCAATGGCTAAAATCAAAAGAAGTTCTTTTGATTTTCAATGGCTTACAAACACTTACCTTAAGTCAAGTTATTTTTTTAACTTGAGAGAATCTTCTTCCTCAAATATAAGGCAAGGATCCTCTCAAGTTACATATAACTTAATTAGTTATTTTAGACAATTGTTAGCCATTAGATTAAATCAATGGCCGCAAGTAAATGGTATTAATTAACTTTCATCTCTCCACTAATAATGCAGTTCCTTCTACATCTAATATTTGTTAGTAGTTTTTCCATTTGGGTAATAAATATTCATTGAGTATTCGATATCACTTAAAGTCGTGTAATCACTTTTCAAATAAAACTATTTGACTATATGTCTGGGTTGCACAAATATCTTCTCGGGATAACACCAAGTGTTTGTTCTTGTTTCCGGCACAAAGCAAGAACCCTTTAGCTTCTAAGTGTTTAGTTTTTCTGTGTGTTTTTCATGCATGTGTGTGTTCCTATTTATAGGAAAGTAATGGAATAAATGATGTAGGACGGAATGAAGTAACATTGGAATGGAATGAATAAAGTAATGGAATAAATGATGTAATGGAATGACTCATTACTATTATTAATCATGTTTGGTTCGTACAACGGACTGTAACGTAATCAATAAAAAAAGACTAAAATACCTTATTTATAAATGAACTTTTTTAGTATAATGAGTATTTAAAAAATAGG
Organism: Artemisia annua; assembly: GCA_014162995.1. Lineage (NCBI taxonomy): Eukaryota > Viridiplantae > Streptophyta > Magnoliopsida > Asterales > Asteraceae > Artemisia > Artemisia annua. The sequence continues at coordinate 16,978 of LBNU01023224.1, forward strand.
CTTTTATGTAATTTTGATTCCATTACAAGATGGAATGAAATAAAAGGAGGGGGTCTCTAATGAATCAAAATGATGTAATGAGCCATTCCATGTAATTAGTCATTGCATTCTATAAAAGTAAACAAACATGTTTTCTTGATTACATTGTAATGATCTTTTCCATTCTCCTTTTCATTACAACATAACAAACACTATGTTAGTCAATGGAATTATGAGAATTAATCGTTCAATTAATCTCCTCATAATACTCCTCCATAATTGAAAAAAACCGAAGAATGTCCACAAAACGAATTAGATAACAAACCCACATAAGCCCAATTAGCAAATCACTCCACCAAAACAAACATTTACATAGTAAATACAAGATACAAATGATCGATCTATCTATCTATAGAGACGAGCAACAACTCTAAATGAATCTCCAACACCAGAAAAATCGAAACGAACTTTTTTTTTTTTTTTTTTTTTTTTTTTTTTTTTNACTACCCGTCATAAGAAAATTTATTAGTTATAAATAACTTTGATAAACAAGTTACAAAAATTTCCAAATTTACCAAATAATTATTAAAGTTTAAGTTAAGATTTTAACAGATTATATGAGTGTTCTTCTTGATGTTGTGTTGTTGCTTTATCACTGTCAATGCTCATAAAATCCATCATTCTCCTTAATGACACTTTATCGGATACAAATCCCGTCAACCTTTATTCCATTTTCATACGAGAAGTAGGCGACAGTCATTCATTTTCTTTATGGAATGAATATTTGATTGGAGACTCATTGCTCAAAGACGTGTTTCCTAGATTGTTTAATCTCGAAACCTTAAAAATGTATTGTAGCCAAGAGATGTAATGCAATACATGGGCCCAAGACTGGGGTTTGGCGTGATTTGTTAGGGGTGGGCCTCAAGAGGTGCAGTTCACAAGCATGCTTACGCTTCCCCGAATCTCAGATTGGTAGGAATACAAGATCAATCACCTATATATTATTTCAGGAGGCTAAAACTCATTGCGTCATCAATTATCAGTAATGATGACACTTCATATTTTTGTAAGGTCATCCCAAAGATGGCATATTTGGCTATACATCTGCTTTCAAAGATATGCCATCCACATTTCATATCACATTCAGGCATTGTTCAATTTCTCGATCTCTATATAGCAATGCTTTTCATATTTCTCGATCTCTATTGCTAGGATTCTAAAAATTAAAAAATGAAAGACTCCTGTAACCTTCCATACGAGGTTATATAAACAGCTGTGATCAATCCTCGTCGTCAAACTCGTCATCATTTTCACAATCGGATGATCGCATCGGTGGATCTGAATAAATTTGTTGTTATTGTGGTTATGGCTCTCACTGACGGATAGTTTCATTTTGTAATTTTGTGGAAGGAAAAAATAAAGGATAAAAGATTATGTTATGGTGTCGGCATAAATGTGGTGACCTCCAACTTATATATAAGTTGGCATCGGAGAAGATGAAGTTGAAGGGTGGTGGTGATGGTTATGTGGTGGTAAAGGGCGGTGGTGGGGAAGTGAAAAAGAAAATGAATAGTAAACTTCAAAAAATGTTCTTGCAAAAAATGTCTCTCTAGTAGGCGAGGGTAAAATAGTCATTTCACACGGCTAATTTTAGTAAAAAAATCATTTTTGCATGAACAGTAACACCCCAAGGACATTATTTGCCGAAACTCGAAAGGTTAGGAACATGATTTGCAATTTTTTTTTAAGAAGACATTATTTGCATTTTTGGCAAAGTTTAGAGACATTTTTTTGCAGTTTCCTCCTCCTTCTAATAAACTCAGTCAAATTGTTTGTATAGATGTTTGTTTGGGAATTGGGGTGTGGCCCCTATGTTTCAATTTGTATTAGGTCCGTTATGTTTTTGTGGTTTTATTGATTTGTTGTTTCACAATTTGCCAAAAATTACAACAAATAATAATATTGCATAGAGCACAAAAAATTGTTAATTAAAATTGATAGTTGTATTAAGAGTTAATTGTTACAATCTACATTAAATTTATAGCGTAAAGAGATATGTAACAAATTAATTGATACAATCATCCACATTTGAAGCAATATAACCACAATAGTCTAAAACTAAATTACTAATATCCTTTTATAGAAGAATATCACATAGAGCACAAAAGATTGTTAATAAAAATTGATAGATGTATTAAGAGTTAATTGTTACAAGCGTCTGCACTGAAAGTTGGACCGTAAACAGTCCTGTAACGAATTACTTGTTACAGTCGTTTAGAGTTGAAGCAATATAACCAGAGTCTACAATAAAATTACTAATATTCTATTAAAAATCACCTCTCAAGCTTGTTCAATCAACTTCCACATTGATCAATTTTGCGTCTCGTTTCTTCCGTTCCTCTAAACTTTTTAGACCGGTCTTATTTTAAATCATTGGCATGCAGCACGGTTGAAGAAATTTAACAAGCTTGAAATGAATAACATAAACTATGGAGAGTTTTACAGTTTGTTAGAAGTCATATGATGAAACGGACACTGAATGACATAAACTATGGAGAGTTTTACAGTTTGTTGTAATATGCAAGGCTTCCCTTTTGATTGATTGACTTTGTCTTAGAGGTTGAAAAGTTTGCAATTTATTTTTTGAAGCTACATGTTCAAGAGTAATCTGGATAAAGAGGGGCGGCATAACTTGAGAGAGAATGTGGAATTACACGTAACTCCATGTTATTTATGGTAAAATTTATAGATGGAATTATATAGCTCATGAATACTTCACAAGTGCTACACATGCGATTCACATTAAATGAGGGAGGTGATTTGTATAATATCTTATTTATACGAATACACAACTGTACAATCATACACAGAAGGATTTAAGTATGGTACAAGTATGTGATGCATAAAATGGCATGTCCTAATAATAAAGAATGGAGTGCAATCAATTCCCCATAAATGGTTACGTTGTTTTCAAGTGTTACACATGCCTTTTGTAATTATGAGTGTCGTTTAAATATCTTGAAATGGTTTTGGCGGCAAAACAAATCGTTCAACTATGATTACCAGTCACGTCGTTTCGTTTTACTCAATGTTTTTATGTTATGTAAACTAGGAAACCGCCCATCATTTACCATTTTTAAAGATCATCATCGCCGTCCTCCTCCTCCTCATATTGTTCCAACAAATTTTTAGCAAAGTTTAACCAATGGAGTCCTCCTGTACCTCTTCTTCAAACAAAAGCACCCATCACAAACAACAACAAAAGAAAAAGAACTCCATCACCATCACCACAAGCATCAATGGTACCCTCATCATCCACACAAGCACCACCATATGTTTACCCATACCTGGGCGTCTCCCACCAAATTTGGGAGAATTGCAACAAAGGCGATAATGCCACAAAAGTGCTGTTGAATGTGGAATGTGACAAATAGATCAGATATTCAAATCTCGAAAATAAAAAAGATGAATATGTTATACAAACGTTGATCGAAGCAAGAGACCGCCAGAAAGATGCTATACAAGACCTGATCGAAGTGATAGAGACATAACATTAAAGGATTTACGAACCCCAGATCACAAATCGTCTTTTGTAATCTCCATTAATCCATTAATATAGTTTTTCTATTAAATATTTGCATTTTTTTGTGCTTATATATTTCATGAAACATTTCCAATATTTGAATGTTTATACGCTTTGTAATAGTATCGCAACAAAAGTGGATTTTGGATTAGACATTTATTTTTTTTAGGTAGTAAAAAAAGAGGATTTGTTTCAAAATTCTTCCATAATACTTTGTAATGATGTAGGCTTAAAAAAGGTTTAGTTTTTATAATATTATGATTGTAAAAATGATTGTTTTTATTTTGGGGGTCAGATCACAACAAAAGTCTAAATAATTGTCTAAACTGCAACTCGAGTAGATGGAAAAACCTAAAGAAAAAGGGGAAGAAAGTTGCCAACAAGGTGTTGAGTTACTTTCCGTTAACACCTAGACTACAACGTATGTGATGAGACGAAAAGTGTTACAGTTTTAAGGGGTCATTTAAGCCTTAATTCGAGTAAATGTGATCAAATAATGCCCTAAATCGTTCCTTTTGTCATTTTAGGTACTTTTGAGAGGAATTCTGGAAAACATGCATATTTGGACGTTTTTGGAGCATAAAAGTGAAGAAAACGACAAAGTCTCAAAAGAAGCTGAATTTACACCTGACAGCGTCAGAGTCACAAGGTGACGCCGTCAGCCAACGTTGACAAAATAGTGAAACTATTTTACAAATGACGAGCCAGAAAGATTTTGGACATTTACACCTGACGGCGTCAGGTGTTAAATATGTAGGCCGTCAGGTTATAAGCTAAAGAGTGACGGTCCAGGAGCATTTACAAGGTGACGGCGTCAGAAGTAGATCTAGGCCATCCGAGAACCCTAGTGGCGGCGAGCTGACGGCGTCAGGATCTATAACCTGACGCCGTCAGAATGTAAAATCTATATATACTTTTCTATTTTTCCTTCATTAGTATGGAACTTTTGGTACATCTTAGGGCAAAACCCTAGATACGATTTTACTGTAATTTTAAGGGTTTTTCAACCATTGGAACCCTCATGTTCAATTGAAGATAAGTCCTCACTTTAATTTAATCAATATGTCTATGTGTTGGTTAATTATATCTTTTGCCTGTCTTTCAATTAACATGCTAGGCTAAATTCTTCTTGTGTTTGCTTAGATCTAATGAAACCTAACTATTAATTATTGGTTGATTGGTGTGTTATTACTTGTTTGGGTGATTGTTTCATCGATGTTAGGCTCAAGAAAACTGGCTAACCTCCTTATATGGTAACCTGCTTGAACGTCTTGGGAAACATGTAGCCAAGGCATACTAGGCTATTAAGGTAGTATTTAACGCATGAGCCACTGTTTACAATCCCTATGATTATGTAGTGCATGTCGTAGGAGGAGATAAGAGCTCATAGAATTGGAGAGATATGTATGCCACTCCATGAGTTATTAGGAATACACCCTTCATCCACACAATTAATACACATACCAATTAACCGGTAAAAGATAGTTAGGGAGTAAGGAAATCTAAGTAAACACATTTGTCTCCATATAAGTTTCCACAACCACAATAGTTTTAGATATTTTATTTTTCATTTGCAATTGTAGTTATTTTGGGTTAGTTGACTAGCAACTAATTCCGCCCACTCCTTCAAAAACCGAGATTTTACTTGCTTTCTAAAAAATATAAAAATACAAAAAGAATCTTCCTTCACCCTTAGACCTATTAGAGTAGTT